>ML858633.1:14519-26109 GCA_009831015.1 Picea engelmannii
TGATTTATAGAGTTTTTTGCATCGCTGATGATGTAGGCAAGTTGATTCTCCCTGTAAAGTCTTTTCAGCTCCCCCCCAAACACTGGAATTGTAGCATATGACAGATCCATATGCAAGGTACCTCCTAACCTTTTTCCCCATGGACGAGACAAGAGAAGCCCAAACTTAGGTGGGATATCAGCAACCACCACATCCATAACCATGCTTCTCATTTGCAATTGGGCAAGGTTTATAACAAGGTCTTTGATGAGGCCAAGACATCTGACTTTCCTAGAATCAAAGGAAAATAGATCGTGATATGGTTTGGTGACCTCAAGACCAATCTCATCCATCACCGCTTTGGGCATAAGATTATGTGACACCCCGGAATCAAGCAAACAATTGTGGAGGATCTTATCATGGACATTTAGGGATATGTAGAATGGTGGACAAGAATCATCTCGGTCTTCTATCATAGGCCCTATAGTTACTGTTAGCTTATCATCTTGTAGGTTAACAAAATCATCAGATGAAGAGGTATTTGGCTCAAGGGACTTTAGGATGGATGATTTAAAGATTTCATTCTTCATGAGTTCAGTTAAAGGCATAGGTATCTTAACTTTCTGAATTTCTGATTCAAAATTAAAAGAGAAAGCTTATCTATCCGAAAATTTTACCTCATTGGAAGGAGCTTTGAGACTGACTTGCTCCTTGGCTGGGGGCTGTGTTTGCTTCTGCTGCTGTTTTGTAGGAGAGGAGGTTTGTTTTTGAGGAGTGGGAGGCTGCTTGGCAGCAACTTATTTACTCTTCACAGGAGCAACGACTTCCTTGTTCTTCACAGGAGCAGCGACTTCCTTGTTCTTCACAGGAGAAGCAATCAATGGTTTCGTGCCAGCACTCTTGGATCTTAAGTTATAACCTTTCTGATCATCTGTCAAGTAGACAGATTCTTCAACACTTGCCTCTTGATTTTGTTGATCCATCAGGGCTTCTTCATAGTCTACTTATGTCAAAAATCAAGAATTATTTTCATCACCAAAACAGTTTATTTCATCTACATCTTCGACTTCATCATGAGATGGTTGTTGTTCTTCATCTAACATTGCATTTTGAAAAGGTGGTCTGATCCTCTGATCATCAACTTCATTCCTATCTCTTTGAAGGATCTGAACTTGTGGATTATTCCTTCTGTAAGGGAAAGCATTTGGATTTCTCGGGGCAAAAGCATTTGGCTCTTTTTCCCTTGCTAGTTGTTGATTCTGGACCTTTAATTTTGACATTTCAGATGTCAAATTTTCCAACATCTTTTCCATCTTTTCCATTTTACTATTAGAAGAAGAAGAGGACTCAACAACAGACTTATTTCTCTCAACCTTTCCTTTGAGCTTCTGAGATGCTGTAATGTTTGATTCAACCTCAAGGGAGGCATATTGCATTAAAGAAAGTGTGGTTGATCGTATTTCTCTGAGGATTAGACAAAAATCTGGATCAAAGGCAGCAGAGAATGTGATCTTTGCCGATGTGTCACTTGGTTTAATCTCTACAGGGATCTTGCCAAACATTATATTGAACCTCTTGATGAAGTCTGAGATCGACTCTCCATCTTCTCTCTTCAAATTTCCAAACTCAGAAATGTAGTATAACAGATCTCTTCTTTCTCCACAGTGTTTTAAAAATACCTCATCTAATTGTTCAATACCTATGACTGAATTTTCCTGTAGCTCCTTGAACCACTTCTAGGCTTGGCCATCCAAACTCTAAACAAAAACTCTGGTCCACACATCTTGTTCTGAAATGTTGATATTTTCGGCATAAGCATAAAAAGCTTCAATATGTTCTTCAGCAGTATAATCCCCTGCTCCTGTAAACTTTGGAATATATTTCTGATAATCTCCAGTTGGCATAGAAAACAAAGGATTTGGCAATACAAGTGGGGCATACCTATTTGCCAAAATCTGTTCCATCCTAGTTAAAGGGGCAGCCATGGCAGTCTTAGGGGTTGACACAGAAGAGGAAGTCGTAGGAGATGAAGGGGGAGATGGGATGTCTGAGTTAAAATAGAATGGTTGTCTCACTTCACCTTGAGCAGAATTTTCAGAAATGGGTGAAAAATAAGAGGCTTTGTAAAACTGACCAAGCAACAAGGCTAGATTTTCTTCTCCCTTAGAGGACAGATCATGAAGAATATCTTTAAGAACAGGCAGATTAGTGTGACTGTATAGAACACCTTCTGTAGGTTTGATGGGTGAGGAATTCAAAGAAGATGAGGAAGAGGTTTCCTTTTGCTGAGAGGACCCTGTGATTATCTCTTTGGGATGGGATGAAACATCGACCTCAAGAACAGAGTCGGTAATATTAGAAGAGAGCGAAGGTTATCCTACCTTAAATATTTGAGATAAATTTTCAATTTCCTGAGAATTATGAGTTTCAGCAACAGGGGATTCAACTAGAGTTTTTTTAGATATGAAAGGAGGAGTGTCACTTTGAATACCTGAATCTACTGCCTTTTCATATCCAGAAGCCTATCTTTGCAAAGCTTTACCCTTACTGATGCTCTTCTCAGGGTCAGGAACTGGTGTTGTCAGTGGGCCTTCTTGGTTTGCCCTGGTGTGAGCTCTTTTTGGAGCCACTTCATTTCAATGGAGTCGCCAGATAGAAAATTACAACCCAAATGATGTCCAGACTTTGTCTATCTTCAAAGCTGGAGCTATGTCGTCTCCCAAGGAATTTGAGCTTCGATCTCCTCTCCCCGTCAATGGTGCCAATTTGTTATCACTCCAAGAAACTCTCCTAGGTTGTAAGTCAAAGATGCCTGGTAACTTAATCTTTTGGTAACTATTTTCTCAATAAAAAGTGTGGGTTTGGATCAAGTCGGAGGACTTAATCATTTCTCACTCAAATCATTCATAAACACATTTAGATGGACAAGGCTTTCAATCACAAATTTTCAGAGAGTTTACAAAATAAAGGGATGAATGAAGAAATAACTATTATATCAGCAAAATCACATATAAAACATATATGAATGGCCAATTATAATAATCACAGGAATACTTGCAGAGTTAAACTTATGAATGTAGTGATAAGATGACAGTTATATGGCATAGACAAGCATAACAGCATGAATATAATACCCATGTGCAAGTACATAATAGGCAAGAAGATGAAATCTGAACAAGTTATGGCAAAAGAAGCTTGTATTACTTCATATGAAAATTAGAAGTTTTGAGTTACATAATATAAAAAAAAGTCTCCAAATTCAAACCCTTGGTTCATGTTCTACCCTTAGCTTTATAGCTTTACAAAGCAGTACTGAGATCCTGAAAACATGGATCAAATAAGCTAAAGATAGTGAATCAAAATCTAGTTGCAAAAGATGTGGGATGATCCCCAAAAATGAGGTCAATCCCATATTTCCTAGTCCTCCTCTCTTGTTGAGTGTTGGTGTAGTGCAGGATAGCCTCCCAAGGCTGAATGCTGACTCTCCAAGAGAGATAAATTCAAATCTGTTGATGTGAGAAAATGTCCTGATTTTCTGTCTTTGTCAAAGATGCCAAAAACCTTTGAAACACCTCCTCTTCCCATAATCTATCAAATGTTCATTAGAAGAGGTTTCAAATCTTTCCAGCTCAAAAAACTTCAATCTGTGTAAAAAATCGATCATTCTGGAAATGACAGGCTTTCGATGGTTAACTTAGAAAGCTCTTGTGCAAATTATCTACCGAAAGTCCTGTTTTTCAGTGGTTAATGAACAATCATCCTGTTCTCCTAAACCACCGAAACTTATGTTTTGAGAAAACTTCAAAATTGAAAAAATGCTTACCTTGGATCCCTTTTTTATGTTCAAGGTTTCTTGGATGAGGCAGCCCTTGTTCATGCAGACCTACGAACTTTTGTTGGCTGGGTGGAAGGCTCTGGTGTGTCTACCATTTTCGTAGCTATATTAGCCAGAGTTTCTAATCCAGTTTTCTCCTGTGCTTGTGATTGAAACTCCTTTAACTTCAACCTCAAAATCCTCAGTTGTCTATACAGCTTCATGTTTTCCTTGATCAATACAGTATTTTTGTCTTTAATCTTGTCATGCTTCTCTTTGAGGGTTTGGTTTATTTTGAACATCTATGCATTTCTGTTAGTTAGGTCTGTATTATCTTTTTTAATCACCCTTTCCAGGACATCCATTTTGTAGACCTGTTGTAGGAGTTTGTTGATCTTCTGTGATTTAGCTGTTCTAGGCTTACTTGAAGAGGCTTCTGCCACTGGTGGACTATGTGCCTCTGGAGGAGTTGGTGAAGGTAAATTGGAACAATAGTCTACCCCCTGTTCAGTTTTCACATTATCCTGTGTCTCAGCCAATTCTTGTTCTGGTTCTGAATCGCTGTAAGGTATGTTTAAAGGGTTGTTTCCTGTAGCAGGGTCCTTGGACTGCTCCCCTTCGAACTGCAATTTTCTTTTGATTCCTTTCTTTTTGCCAGAGGATGATTTTATGGGATCTCTTGGTGGTGAGATACCTTTCCTTTTCCTGTGACTTCTTTTGGGAGTAACAGTCTTTCTGCCACTGGTTCTCTTAGTTTCAGCTTCTGGTGGTTTCTCTGTTTGGAATTCATTCCAGAAAAGAAAGAAACCCCAATTAACCTGTTTCCTCTGCAAAGCTTCCTTGACAAGAAGAGTAATAATCCCTTGGTGAGATAGTCTGCTAGCAACCTTAGTAGGCTTGGCTTTAACTTGTATGGCCATCTTAGTAAGAGTCTTGTGGAAATAGAAAGGTAGATTTATTGTTTCTTTGCCTGTGAAATGATTGAGAAGCTTAAAATTGTAAAACATTACTCTGTTATACCGTTCCTCACAGGTAATGTAAACAAAAATTGCCTTTAGCAATGCCTGCCACTGAGGTTCTAAAAAGGACATTGGAATATCCTTCTTCCAAATCAAGTCTTTGTGAATGGGCAACAAATATGATCTGAATTCTATATTTGATGGCACTGTGGATTTAAACCAATAGTCTCCTGTCCATGGAAGACCTGTAAACTCTGCTATAGAAGCTTCATCTATGATAAACTCTTCTTTCCCTATCTTGGAAGATCTTACATCGTATGCAATTGTAAAAGCTTCAACTACTTGTTGATGAAAACTTGTCAGTTTTTCACAGTATGTGAATACTCCTACTCTTTTGAAAAAATCTACTACCTCTGGGTGCACCTCCAAGTACCAAACCCCATCCACCTCAGACCTCAACACTGGCCCTGCTTTCAGCATTGGTCAATTTTGATTGTTCCTGCGATTATGGAAAACTGAGCATCCAGGGAGACAAAGGTTCTAGAATTTAGGAACACAGAGATTATAACTAATGGAAGAACCGGTGGGACAAGGTGACACCAAATTCAGATCACTGAGCTCAAATGCTAACCAAGTTTCGGGCGACAATTTGACTGAGAGTATGCCGAAATTTTAGATTTTTAGTGGTATATGCATTTAAATATGAAACAAGATGGGTTTTGGAATTTCCTGATAAGTCAACCTGGCTTAATTGATCTAAGAGAAATTGCTGGACTCTGATAGTTCTTTGACAATCACCAGGAAAAATGGGCTTAGGATCTCTGGAAAAACATTCAATTGATGAAATCGCGAGCCCGCGATTATCTCAGTAATCTCTGGAATTCAAAATGATAGTGAATGAGGATTTAATCATGGATTAACGGGATCATGATGGATCATGTACTTGCAATTAGAAATGGAGGGAGGATTTGTGACCATCATGCATGAATTTCAGTGACACCGCCCTGTCTAGATTTTGAAAAGACAATTGCGGGTGAAAGGACAACAGGAGCTTCAGATTTTCAGATAAACACCATTAGAACATGCATACCTTCCAACTTGATGAGCTTTCATTGGATATGTTTCATCATTGTGCCAAATTGACAGCTGGCTCGTGCGAAAGCACGGGCTTTCCATTTTTACCGTTGAAATTCTTTCAGTGGTTAACCGCATTCTTACTTTGACCTCTTAACTGCCGGGAACAAAGGATTTCGATGGTTAATGAGCACATTTCAGGCTCGCCTAAACCACCGAAACCTGAGATTCTAACTTTTTCTTGACCAAACCAAATCCAAAATTTCTTTTGGGCTTATTTACAGAATACAGACTCTCTAACCTACTTACAAAAATTTAGGAAAAAAATTTAGACGACAACCTATCACCTCAAAAAGAAAAATTTCCACCAATTTATTTGAGGAGATAACAACCTCCATAACTCATCTTTGGATGGTAGTGACCCATTGCTAAACTGTGCGCTTCTCCTACGACCTTTTCATCTTGTCAACGACCGTAAGCTACTTCAGTTGTGCTTGCACAGTCGACACCTACTGCTTTACCTCCTAGAGTTGTGCCTCTAATCTCCTCGACTCTGGGTCTTCTACAAGTATATCATAGGTCTGCGCACTTCGGTCACTGAGTTGCTTCCATTATCAAACCAACTCCTTGATTCTTTCTACTGTGCTCCTGGCAGTTTCTTCCCTTTCATCTTGTACTTCTTGCAAAGTGCTCGAAACTGCTTGAAGTTCTATCTCTGCTACTCTTTCTTGGAGCTACTGAATAGCCTCAGTGATATTCCCCACTTGGTTCTCTATTGTCTCTTCTTCCATCTGTGCCAAGCTTGGCACAGAGCGAACTTCTCTAGTTACTGCCTCTCTGACCACAATCTTCTCCGCAAACAGTTGGTCATTCTCTTTCTAGATTTTCTTCTTGTCTTCTTTGAACTTCACACGAAGGTCATCTGTCTCTTGTTGTGCAACCCGAAGTTTCTCTAAGGCCTCCTACTTTGTTTTCCTCAAGGCCTCTGTGGCCTGCTCCTTTTCCTCCTGGACTCGACAAAGTTGAGTCTTTTTGGCATCTTCTAATCTACGTAGTTGGGTGGGCTCATCCCCTAATTCTACATTATTTGTTGAAGATGGCGCAGTGAACATTGTGCGACTCGGCTGAATAGCTTGTTGGATGTCTTTCAGTTCTTTCTCAATCTTGTCATACATTGTTTCTTGTTTGGCTTCATGTCACTTCAAGATGTTCTATGAAGAATATTCTACAGCTATAATGATGAGATCAACATCATCTGTGGTGATCACATTCTATGACTGAGGCTTATTGTCTCAGAACTTCTTCCGCGCTAAGGGTTTCTGCGGAGAATCCTTCCTTTTCTTGGATGTCTCAGCCTATGTAAGGGGATCCTTTGGCAGTGTTACCTCACCCTTATCTTGTTTGTCTTTGTTGGCCCTTGACCAAGTTTTGGAAGTTTCTTGGTCATGTTGACCTATTTTGGGACTTTGACAGCCTGTCGAAGGATGAGCGCAAGTCGAAGCAAAGATCACGGGATCTCGACCCCCTTTTGGGCCCCTTTTTGGGTTTTTGGGAATATGTAATGGGAATGGGATATCAGCCCATGGGTTTACCCATGTTTAGGCCTATTTTGTAATATATATATATATATATATATATATATTCCTAGGCTAGATATAAGTAGTAGTGCATCTATGTGATAATAGGTCGGTGTGTTAAGTGTTAAAGGAATGGCTAAGTGATATATCTATGTGATCGAAGGATTGTAAGTGATTTATGCATATTGTTTAAGACTTGCAGGGCTTAGTGAAAGTGATTGTAGAAGGCTTAGTGCTAAGACCCAGCTCGAGGAAGAAGGATCTAGCGAGTTGCGTAGATCTTTTGTCCTATGCAGAGTAGGGATTTTGATGGCTTTGTGCTTGTAATTGATTGACTGAAGAAAATAAAGAAGAGTTGGTGGACGTAGCCCCAAAGTGGGAGTGAACCACGTACACACTGTGTGATGTGCTTTGTGCTTGTCTTGATGTGTTCACATGTTACATGCTAAGTTCTCTTATATGTTTAGATAGATCTGCTTATGCTTTGTGCTTATGATATGTGAGAATGTTAGATCTAATATAGATAGTCATGATTAGTGCTTGATATGCTCATTCTGATATAGTTGTTTGTGTTAAGTGCTTAAATACTGTAGAGTAGTGTGAATACTGTGAGCTCTGTTTTATCAGGGAAGTGAATAGTGATTGCATATTGAGGAAATGACGGTGCTAAGTGCTCTAGTAAGTTGCATAATTATAGATCTGTGTCCCAACTAAGGTTGCAAACACTTGAGTCTTGCAACCACCCCTGCCTCTACCTCGGGTAAGACTTCATCTACTTTGCAGGTCCTACCGAAAGGGTCCGTAGTTAGGGCTTTGTTGGTGCGTTGTTGTAGCATTGAACCCTAGGTCTGCCCCTGTGCCAACAAATGGTTTCGTTGCTGAGACCTGAAACTGTGATTATTGGGAACTGAGAAAGAAGAATCATGGGACGAAGAGTTGACCTGGAAGCTTTGTGCATAGATATGTTCCCTAGTGCACAGTATTCTACTTGATCTGTAAAGCTCTGTGCTAAATAGAGAAGCTCATATCTGAAAGAAAGTAGCCCGATCTACAAAAAAGAGGTCAAATCTAAAGAAAAGAAGCAAGATATGAATGCTTTGTTCTCTAAGAAAGGTAAAAGTGGAAATTTTTTACTAAAAGAGGTATTATCTGCAAGCCCTGTACTTTGATAAAGGTGATAATAGTTAAAAGTTTTAAGATCTAAAAGCTTTGTGCTCTGTAGAAGTAAGATAAGTGGAAATTTTTGTTTCTAGAATATGGATCTAGGTCTATTTAATAGAGTTTTTCCTAGTTTGAAATCTAGGTCATTCATAGATTAAAGAAGGTTTGATATGAATAGATATGATAAGAATCATAAAAGATATGTTATACCTATGCATAGAAAAGATGTTTGGACTAACAAATGGATGCAGGATCCTAGAAAGAATTTGTTGCAGGTTAGCTCCCATGATCCTAGTGTGCAGTACGGAGGAAGCTGGGGATCATTTAAAAGGAAGAGAGGATTAACCCTCTGTTACAGTTGCATAATGTCGGGACATCTTGCTAAGGAATGCCCTGGTGGAAGACCTAGTTTTCTTTATTGTAAATCTATAGAACATGAAGTATTGGATTTCCCTAGAATGATTTCTAATCTTGAAAGAATGAACCTGAATCAAGAAAACCCCAAGGCAGATCCAGAACCTATGGACAAACCTTGGAAATAATTAGAGAAAGCATTTCTATAAATGAAGGAAACCCTGAATGACCACTGACATGTCAGCTTACCATAGATCTTCAAATAGAAGGAATGCATCGAAGCAAGAATAGGATACTTCAACATTGAATGTGTTCTAGATGAGGAAACACAGGTGAATATCATGCCAGAGAGAACCTGGGAAGCTATAGGAAGGACTGTTATGATCCCTTCACTAGGAGGAATAATTTTATTCAGAGGAAAGCTAGTAAACCTATGTGGAAGGCTCGCTTAGATACATATGACTGTCAATGGAACTTCGACAGAAGAAGACTTTGTGATTATTAAATTTGTTGAAGACAACACCCCGTTTACCATGCTAATAGGAAAATCTTGGATTGATAGAGATCAAGCTAGACAAAAGGAAGAAGAAGAAGTTTTGGAACAGAAGAAGCAAGAATTAAAAGACTTTATGACCAGAAGGATCACGCACTTAATTAATGAACAGGAGAGAAGATCGCAGATATTTGATGCTATCAACCCGAATGTCAAAGCTAAGAGAACACTAGAAGATCCATATAATATTGAATTACCTATCCCAGAAAAAGAAGAAGTATTATCCAGGAACGCTAGGAAAGGATTTCAACAGTGTGAAGTAACTATGTTAAAAGAAGATAAGAATTGGAATGAGAAAATCACTACCGATGAAGCTCACTAGAAAGAAGGCTAGAAAGTTAAGAAAGAAGAGGACTAAGACTAAAAAGTTACAGGATGTTCTAGAGGAGACCTCGTAGAAAGAAAAATTGCAGAATTGGAGCTTCATCGGGATATTAGAATAGCGACACATGGCACTTTGCCATGATGAAGCAATATAGATGTTGGGGCCAATATATCCATTCTACTTACGCTTTGAATGGGAAGAAAATAAATAATGGTTCATCATCAGACCATTGGACCATGCCATAACGGATCAAACAGGAGTTAATGGAGGCTCATACCCGTTGCAAGACAATTGTTGTTGAATTACCTATTTAGCTCATCGCGCTATGCACCGAGAACACTTTTTCCAATCGAGAATTCGAGCCCACAGCCTAAGTCGAGTTTATACAATGATAATTGTGCTCTCATTCTCTATCTCATTACCGTGTTTGAGTTTTTCCCTGATCCCGTGAATTGTTTACCCCGAGTGTGTATGTCAGAAGCATTGAGCACTGTAGAGAAATCCGCTGAGGAATTTTTTATCGACTTGATGAACGAGAAAGCCATGTCGATGTTTGAAGGTATCTAGGATTCATCTACAAGAATAGTGCAAGAGTCCCCATCCACTACTCACGGGACTGGACCGTCCCATGAGAGGCGAACTAAACACAAGGATAACTTAGCAAATGCTAAGCTAATTCTGAGCATTCTACCTATTTATCTACCACCTCTAAGCAGTGCAATAAACCAAGATAGTGTGCCCCGAGATTTTGAATATGAATTGGTCACTTTGTACCTTCCAAAGGGGATACGTGCAGTGTGCATAGACCAGGATAAGATCGCAGTATTAAAGTTTAGCAACTTCAACCTTGATGATACGAAAGTGTACAATATGATAGCCCCATATAAGTATCTAACTAGAACCAAGGGAAAGAATTCAAATATCGTTCCTCAGCAGTGGACCATGAACCTCACGCAATCCACACTGCTTAATGTAATGAAGATTCCTCAATTTGGGAGGCATCAAGAAGTGAATGTTTGCATCAATTTTTTGTTGTCCTGCTATCATGCTGGATACTTATGGTTGAAGCATCGCATCACAGTGGATCTAACTTTGATCAATCAGATCACAGGGCTTAGCATGCAAGGCCCTGACCCACAGGATTTCTACCCCAGAAAGACCGTGGATCATGCTCTCACCCAGAGGATAAAGGATACTTACGGTGATGTAGATAAGGGCATGTCAGGCTACAAGGTATCCTCTATCCAGAGCGACGCAATGTGCCTTGCCTATCAATTGATTGCAGGCAATCTAGTTCACAAGAACCGACCGACCCAAGTAACTAGATTCATAGTCGACCTTGCAGAGAAGTCAACGGAGGGAATACAGATGAATTGGGTGAAGTAACTCATGAACCAACTAGAACTAGATGTTTCAGGATAAATCTGTAAGTGCGGACACGAACCGATCTCCCTAGATCCACCTGGATCTAGAACAAAACAGGACAGAATAATACACTTTCCCTAGATCTAGCCTATTGAATGAAATAAAAGATAAGGATTATGGACATACCTTATGAATGCTTTCCTTAGGTCTCTCTTGTTCCAAGATTTTCTCCAATTCCCTTGCACCGTTCAGATCACAATAGTACAAACCAATCGAAGTAAAGGCAGATTAAGATATTCAATAGCTAGTCTATATGTATGATCAAGGAATTACGTAATAAAATGACATCATCTTTATGGGAAAGGGACATATTACTGTATTGAATTAATTGAAAGTGAAACTTACAACCTGAGCCTTGATGTCGTAGGT
>ML858634.1:0-12866 GCA_009831015.1 Picea engelmannii
TTTTCTTTAATTATCTTCAGGGCCTACATGTACAATTCACTTTGTCATCTTCAAAAATTCATTTCTCCTCAACCATGAGGATCCACGTGACGTGCCACATACCACCGAAAACAGCATGATGTATACCATCCATCCATGGTGTTGTATCTGCATGTGCATTTTCCTTCATGTCCAAATAATTTCATCAATCTTGTGGTCCAAAACCCATGACTAGGGTTGACATCAATGACAACAACCAATTTTCCAACAATAAGGATCGATACTTGACATCTCTTCATAAGTCCAAGAGAAAACATCATAGAATTCTTAGAAAAGGGATTTATATGTGTGGACCTCATCAGTAGGACATGAGGCTCTTATATGAACGTTCTCCATGACTCCAGGTTTAATGGATATGTCGAGAGGGATAATAGGTGAAATGTTTCTCAAGTTCCCTTCGTACAAACATTGTGTGATAACTCAGGAGATGAAGAGATAACAATAACGGTTGATAGAGTCGAAATCCGTTGGTAACTTTCGATGGTATCATGTTCTAGGAAGATAATGGAGTGGTGATGCCCATCGTTCCAGTGAGTGTCTTCCATATACATGACTAACATGATCATATCATCCATAGGAAAAATCACGTGAAACAGATTGGGAGATGAATCACAGAGAGAAGGAGAGGAAGGGGTTGCTGAATGAATAGCTTGGTAAGCGGATTTGACTAGACTTAAAGGAACATGGTTTCCATAATGGAGGTAATCACCAGGGTTAGGTACTACCCATGGGTCATATGAATCAGGGGTTTCATGAACAATGGTGGATATCATGTTAATAGAGGCAACAAAACGAGGGGGAATATCAGGTGGTGGGATTGGAAATGTACCCATCAAAGTAGATTATTTCAAAAGACCCACTCAGACATTATCATAACCAGTGGGTGTCTTCTAAATAAATAGAACGTTGCTAGTACATGAATTGAAATTAAAGAAGGCCAGTTGGTAAACAATAATGACCTTTCCTTGGTGCGGGAAATGTAACACATGGAAAAGGGTAGACACAACTGCGCACATGGAATAGATCCAACTACAACCAAGTAACAGGTTATAATCAAGAAATGCATCGAAGGCCTCAACCTCAACATTAACCAATTTACCATCCAACATAATAGACAATGAGAGAAGAACACCGTAGGGTTTAAATCCTGTACCATTGAAGGCCTTAAGTGTATTGTGTGATTCGGTGAGGGTAGGAGAGCCAATGGATTTCCAACAAATGTGGACATGACGCAAGTCAATGCTCCTTCGTCAATAACAATTCTAGAGATATTCTTGTTTTCAACAACAACTTGGATCTGAAATGATAACTGAGGAGGAATCCTTGGAACGTGATATTCGAAGTCAAAGATTATGAGATTAGTATCCGTGGGATCAATTCCACCAATGGATTTTAACAATTCCTTATGTTGAGCAGGGAAAATTTAGAAGGATTTCGAATTGTTTCAGACTCTTTAGACGCATTCAAATTCCCCCCTCTTAGACCAGACGCACATATACTTCAAATGAAATCGTCTGGGGAAATTGTTGTTGTTGACAACACTGGAGTACCTACCAGACCTAACGCATGATCCAGAGTAGAGAATCCAGTTTTTTCAAGTGAACCATTTAGGACCCCGTCTCACACTATTGGAAATTCTAATTTTGGTTCTATCCCTTTGATAGTACGTGATCTCTACGGTAACCTAGGAGCCATTCCTTATCGACCTGTGGTATCACAAGTTCCTGAGATGTCTATCACCTATATGGTACCATTAGACCATTTTAATGGTACTACCAGTAATTTCATCACCATTTCAGACCAATTGTTGATTAGTTCTCACTCGATTCCTACTCTCCAGATGGCCCATTCTACTATGGTCCCACAAGCTACCATGATTCCTACTGGAAATGTGGTTATCTCCCAAGATCCAATTGGGACACCATTTCCACCTAGATCGAATCCAAAACTTCCCCCTAGGTATATATCTTTGAATACTTTTGTTGCTACCTCTATTGAGGTTCCATCTGAAGTTTATGGACTTTTGTTTCCTCCTGGGTATAAGGATATTGTTGGTTTTGTTCCTGCACCTTCCCAAGTTCTCTCCAGAGGGTCGTATGTTCTTCCTCCACCACCGCTTGGGGGATCTAGTGCTAGTGTCTCCAATATTCTTGGAGGCACCTATCTTTATATCACTTCTGGTTTCCATATTTCTGTTGGAGTTCAACCTCAAACTAGGGGGCAATCTTTGATTGGGGCACAACCTTAACTTGGGGGGCAACCTCAAGTTGGAGTCCATAACCCACTATATGGAAAAAATGCACCCGTGGTACAATATCTACCTTGGAATATTCCTTTCCTAGGAAATATACAACTGTCTTGGGGGAAACATCCTCAAGTTAACTCTTTTGTACCCCTAACCTCAGTCAATTGTATCCAGGTTCTTTGAATCCCTCTTGGGGTCCAAATGTTCAATCTAGTGTTCCTTTCCAAGGGAACATCTCTAATAAACTCAAACCTATGGGATATACACCTCCAAATCCTCCAAAACTGAATCATTCATGACCATCTAATTATTTGCAGACTGCTTATGGTCCTACTGGTATACTTACGGGGCTTCCCCCTCAAAACTGCCAGTTTCCACAAGTGAACCGACAATTGCCTTTTCTATCCACTTTGGATTTACCTGATATGTCTAGGATTTTGAATGATCCTATATTACATTCTCCTTATTGGCCCATCATACCGACCAAGTTACCATCTTACATTCCTAAATTTGATGGTAGAGCAGGAGAAGATCCGAATAATCATGTTATGACTTTTCATCTGTGGTGTTCATCCAACTCCTTAATGGATGACTCCATCAGATTATGAATTTTCCAACGAATTCTCATGGGTTCGGAAACAAAGTGGTACATCAAGTTACCACGAGGTTTCTTCAATGAATTTAATACCCTAGACATGGACTTTTTGACACATTACCAGTTACCAATATGATACAAGACAAGAACCAAAATTTTGTGTTTTTTCAAGCAATCCTCATCCACTCATATTTCTGATCACATCCATGAGTGGAGGAGGAGAAGACGTTTAATCAAAGTTCCCCTTCCTGATCAACTATTGGTCGAGTGGTTTACCAAATCACTCATTGGCCCTATCGCTCATGATGTCACCATGGGTGGTGTTGTCACTGAAGAGAAGACGATTAGTCGTGCTTAGTATCTTGATCTTGTGTATTCACAAATGATAACACTTTATGATTTGATCCCTAATGCTCCTCGTCCTTCCACAAATCCTACCCCAACATCTCCAACAACTTCTCATGTTGTTGAAGGTGTGATTGGCACCTTTCATGCTGAAGCCCAGTTCACGCACGCCAGTCACACCAACCCCAAATATTTTAATTATAATGCGCAAAATGTTCCTACTCCTACTCCTTCCACTGGTAATACTGTCGAGGTTAATTTTGTTCAATCCAAGCCTATAAGAAAGAATCAAAATAAAAAGAAATGGAAGGGTAAGAACAAGGAGGAAAAGAATAATAATACAAAATTTGACAAAGCCAAGACACAAACCGATGATGAGAAAGATAAACGTAAATCTCGTTAACCCTACCTTATTTGTGGTGACAATCATTACATGAAAGATTGTACAAGATGTGCTGAGGTTACTAAGTTCCTTGAAGGGAGAAGAAAACCTCCTACACCTGCCATTTTGTCACAACCTTTCCCTTCTCAGCAACAATCCCAATTGGTCATTCATGACCAAACTTCTCTTTCTACCTCATCCTTTGTCCTTATGTGTACTGGTTATTCTAAAAAGAGCGAAGTTGCAATCGCAACTCGAGCCAAGAATTACTCTCCATCAAAGGAGAAAGTTGATGACATACCATCTTCATTGGTTCAACCTTCTCCCCCAACTTCACCTCCCAACAATCCTCTTCATCTCGAAAAACCAGGTCTCGATACAGTTCTTCGCCCTCCTCCTAAGGGCATTGTTCAAAAGTCTGTGTTCAATCCTCATGCACGTGCTGCTTAGAACTACAGTATTTTAGATGATCTTGCGCAATCACCCTCTGCGATGTCAATGCTCAAAGTCCTTCAAAGTTTCCCTGCTCAATGGAAGGAACTGTTAAAAGCCATTGGTGGAATTGATCCCATGGATACTAATCTCATAATATTTGACTTGGAAGATCACATTCCAAGGCTTCCTCCTCAGTTATCATTTTAGATCCAAGTTGTTGTTGAAAACAAGAATATATGTAGAACTATTATTGATGAAGGAGCCTTAACTTGCATCATGTCCACATTTACCGATCTCCCTAGATCCAACAGAACATAATAAAATTGGGTAAAAACTTCATTTTACCATTCCATTTCATATTTTATATTATTTTAATATATTCCACTTAAACCCTAAAGTTCTAACGACATTGAAAGCATCTGGTGTTTTTTCGATGAAAAACCTAGGAGTGAAATATTGAACAAGGATACGTCTTTTTGGTTTTCTTTTATACATTGGTCGTCTGTACATGTCCTTTTAGAGTTTTTCAGGAAAAACTCTGAGCTCAGTTTTTGTTCTTTCTCGTGCTTGTAAATCAACAAGAATCTAACATAGTATACTTTTATCACTTTTTCAAACTCATAAATGTTATACGAAAAAGGAATTCCTTGGGGTTCCCTTTAAGCTCTTTTCAGACTATGAAAATATTGTCGAGCGACCTTGTTTTTTTCACGCTCATTAAAGTATTTGAAGATTTTTTTTTATGAGCGGTAGGTTATCACTTTTTCAGTCTCGTCAAATTGACTTACGAAAAAGGAACATGTGGAGTCCTCTTTAAGTGTTTTTCATACTCTCTAAACATGAAAAACCCGTAGTTTTCTCTCTTTGGACTCGTTAAACAAACATTGAAAGACCCATATGGGATCGAACCACTCCTTATTAGGGTTCGTTAAACATACTCTGAGGGACTCATCCAAAGGATGAGCTTACATAAACAAGCATATGTTATCCTTCTCAATCTTGCGTAAAACTAAAGAGGTACTTGCCAGAAATGGTGGGTGCAAATTTGGGAAAGAAATGTGTCTCTCCATCTGTGTTTGTGGCAGTAATAGTCTCTATTGAACATGACACCCCCCTTCACCCATGAAACTGGGTTGGGAAATCCATTTTTCTTTCATTTGATCATCTGCATGTCCATACGTTGGGTCCTCCTTGAGTCAATGCTGCCAAGACCATTGTCATGTCATTCATATGTTCAAGAGAAGTGTAACCCTAATAAGCCTCCTATTGAGTCGTCCATTTGCAATTATAAATTTTCTACCATGTCGGCCTTCCCAATGTCAGTTTCAAATCACTTCATAGTATGATCTACCTCAAATCTATTACTTAATTTTTCTCATTGATGGGATATACTTTAAGGCCCTCCCATGATGAGTCTTTTCCTATCGAATTCAACTCATTATCCAGGAACAAGACCTATAAATTATTCAGTACCTTAGAGATTTCATGCCTCAATGGAAAATTTCTTCACTTTCAACAATGGGTTCACATCATTGACCCCTGATTGGGAGATTCCAAAGACTGTTCGACTTCGACTCATTTATTCACATTTTTTGGATTGTACTGGGGTACCTTGGGAGTCATTGACATCAATGGTGACCTCCCTCTCACTTGTTAATGGTTTTCATCATTGACCGGTAATCAAGTTGTTTCTACCATGTTCGACTTCAGCACCTGTAATCACATGGTTATATTCGTACTTAGGGATGATGGAATTGAAGACCCTAGATAACCCCATTCTAGTCCAGGTTGTGATGGAGTATTCATGATTTATATTGACACATAAATCCACTTTTTATGTCTCATGGCTATGTTCGAATTTGAATTCTTTAGAGCATAGATCGTCAGTGTATTCTGGGTAGCTATGTCGATTCACCTTTACATGGATCCAGAGTGTATATTTAGTGGCCATGACTCATTTGACATTTTATAATCTGAGTATGGGAATGCCTACCTTAGAAAATGGTATATTATTATACTAGTGCTTGACTTTTTGCAGTTTCTTGAATGATGCGCTTTTTGTTTTCGACACACACATTCTAAAAGTATTTAGGCTATCACGAGTTCCAACCTCATACTTTGGGGGGAATTATTTTAAACATTATTTTGGTCATATTGATGATCCATTGACAAACATATGTTCATGTTCCCAAAAGATCCTATCTTCATGAGAAAGGTGACTGACTTCTTCTTATCAAAAAGACTATTAAGGAAGGTCGTTGCAAGTTTCTCCATAGGCAAGGTGCGACGATGCATGTTCGTCGCTCTCTTCTATACAATTTTCATGTGATGTCTCTATAGGCTGCTCTATAGCTAGGGTGAGACAATGTCAAGAGGCTAAGAAAAGGTCGAACTTCATGAAATTTCTAGAAGGGGATCTTCTAGAAGATGAGGTGGCATCCGTATGGTTGGGATCCTACTCGCTTCTCCGATTTGGTGGGATCATCCTAATATATTCAAACATATCTCTTTCCCCTATATAAAAAGGGATTTATCATGGAAAAGGCTAAGGTTAATGAAG
Source organism: Picea engelmannii (assembly GCA_009831015.1). Lineage (NCBI taxonomy): Eukaryota > Viridiplantae > Streptophyta > Pinopsida > Pinales > Pinaceae > Picea > Picea engelmannii. Next base: position 6,602 of record ML858634.1, read on the forward strand.
GTTTATTCAAGAAAGATTGATATTGAATAGGCTAAGAATTGGATGAGGAATTCTACTTCAGTTCATACTTGAGAGCTTCATTTCAGTTTATCAAGTCATTATGGATCTTCTTCATTCAATGATTGGAGCAAGTGTGTGTGTTGGAGAAAAGGGTCATAGGAAGGGGACCTTGCAACATCAAGGCTTTGGTTGTAATCTCCACTTTCATTTTAATATGATACAGTGATATGTTTCTTTCCCATAAAATTTACTTTGTTTTATTGTATGATTCCTTGATCACATGCATAAGTTATCGTTGAGTATATTATATTGATTTCACTTTGGTTGGCTTGTGTTCCCTTATAGATCCAATATCAAAGGACCACTAGAGTGGAGCTAGGATGACAATGACAAGAGGAAGCGATATTTAAACGGTATGGTGCCTATCTCTTGTTAGATATTAAAATTAATGATTAGATCGTAGGGAATCCGCAATATTATGTTTTGTTTTGTTCTATATCTAGGTGGATCTAGGGAGATTTGTTCATGTCCACATTTACTGATAAGTCCCAATTTTTTTTGTGTCTGGTCTAAGAGGCAGAAGTCTGAATGCCTCGAAAGAGTTCAAAACAATTCGAAATCCTTCTAAAGAGTGTGTTCTCCCAACCTCAGAAGCTACTTTGTTGTTGACTACTCCCTCAGGAGAGCCTTTTGGTGAGCTAGGAGGCAAAGGTTGGTAACCTTCTGAATCTTCTGGGGGTAAGCCTTGCATCCTACATGAATGGCGAAGGCCGATGTTGCTTGAGACAAGTAAATAACTAATAAAATATATGGTCGTCTAGAGGAAACAAACAACACTCACTAATAAAATCTAGGAATCAAACCAAGAAAACAAAACCTTCTTATTTCGAAGTCACTAATTGGTGATGAAATCCAATGTCGTGAAGTCAAGACAAGAAGGGGTAGGGATAAGAAGATGGAAAATTTACGTTGACGACCTGCTTAACGGACTTACACCCTGGTGCAAGCTCCCACACATAATCATGGGTATACCCTCCAAGGAGCCTGAGTGAGTTTGGCCAACGTCGATTCCAGGTATCGTGAAGACTTACCCCTCCACAGTCACCTCATGTAAATACCCTAAAGAGATAGGCTACTAAGGTTACCAACTACAAAAATAATGCCTGGGGAAATAGTCTACAGTCTGATCCATGCGCAAAGGTAGGGTATCTAGCCCGAAATCAACTTGAAAGACTTCCACTCATAATTGTGGGTATACCTTCAAGTGACCCCCATAATACATGAAATCTCTACACCAATACCAACAAAGTAGGGTGAGTAACTCTGCCAGTCTCAATGCGACCTCAGGTTTGACCCTTATGTGAGAAGGGATTCCTAGGACAAAATGTAGCAATTGGATTTGAACTCTCCCTATCACAAGATATTATTGTGTGTTTTGATGCTTTGGAGAGTGTGACTTACAACCTATTCCAAAGCGCTATCCTAGCTAATGTTGGTGAAACATATCCCTAGAAAACAAAATTTACTAATAAATTTTAAATTTACGTTGTATTTTAGAGGATGTTGCTTACTCAAAAAGGGAGATGGAAGTGAAACTGATGAAGTTGAAACCTTGACCCAATAAAATGAAAAAAGAGATGAATGTGCAAATTTTCAATTCAATGAACTCTAGTTACAATAAGGAGAAGGTATTACTTTTGAAGTACAACAAGCTACAAATTGAAATTCCTTAATTTCGAATGAACACAATTCCAAACAATCACAAATTACAAAATCTTCCAATTTCTTCTATTTACCAACATTTCGAATGCAAAAAATTTCTTGCGTGAGATTACTAAAATGAATAAATGATTCCAATTCTTCCTTTCCCAAATCAAATTATAGATATAAAGATGAAAGGAAAATGTAATCAAATAAAATCAATACACTCACAACACAATTCCCAAACCAAATTCATAATGTAGACAAAAATGAAAAAGACAAGAAAACCTTTTGATGCAAGCAAGAAAAAAGTATTTCTTAATAAATAAACAATCCGACAAATAAAATGAATCCAAAACTTCAAAAAAAACCAAAGACCCTTTGTCAAACAAGCACCCAGATGAAGATATGAGATTATATCCTTGTAACAATGAGAATGAGTAAAAAAACTTGCAAAATGAAATCAAAGAAGGTTGCAAACTCAGGAATCAATCAAGCATGGGAATAAGAAGTTCACCCTAGGATAATAAGGCAAATCTGGGTAGTAAAATAAAAAATGGTTTACTACATCAAAACCTACAGGAGTTGTCGTAGGCTGGGTATAAGACACACAACGACAATCTAAGGTCATCGAAGGGCACAGATAGATCAGAGTGTGATGTCGTTGCACTGGATCGGCTAAGAAGAGAGCGATGTCTCAGGGTCGTCGCAGGTTGTCAATGAGGTACAGTGCAATGATCTCTGTAAATTTGAAAAATTTGGAAGAAAGACAAAAAATCTAAAGGAACTTCTAAACCCAGTGAGTCAAGATGGATTACCCACAGAATCAGAGAATGCAATTTATCAGAGGAAGGCATGCTAAAGGAAAATGGGAAGAAAAAATTCAAAAGGAGGTTGTATCCCCAATATGGTCGCCAATTTTGTTATGGGACTTATTGGTAAATGCAGACATGAATAGATCTCCCTAGATCCACCTATATATAGAACAAAACATAACATAATATGATTCTTTCCCTAAGCTCTAATAATTGAGTTTACTATCTAACAAGAGATGGGAAACATACCATTTAAATATCGCTTCCTCTTGTCATTGTCATCCTAGCTCCACTCTAGTGCTCCTCTGATATTGGATCTACAAGGGAACACAAACCAACCAAAGTGAAAGCAATATAATATACTCAATGATAAATTATGCATTTGATCAAGGAATCATACAATAAAACAAAACAACTTTTATGGGAAAGAAACATATCACTGTATCATATTAAAATGAAAGTGGAGATTACAACCAAAGCCTTGATGTTGCAAGGTCCCCTTCTGATGACCCTTTGTTCCAACACACACACTTGCTCCAATCCTTGAATGAAGAAGATCCACAATGAATTGATAAACTTAAATGAAGCTCTCAAGTATGAATTGAAGTAGAATTCTGCATCTAATTCTTAGCCTATTCAATATTAATATAGCTTGAATCAACCTTCATTAACCTTAGCCTTTTCCATGATAAATCCATCTTTATATAGGGGAAAGAGAAATGGTTGAAGATATTAGGATGATCCCACCAAATCAAAGAAGTGAGTAGGATCCCAACCATACATATGCCACTTCATCTTCTAGAACTTTCATGAAGTTCAACCTTTTCTTGGCCTCTTGATATCGTCGCACCCTAGCTGTAGAGAAGCCTGCAGAGATGTCACATGCCAGTTGTATAGTAGAGACTGACCTATGGAGCAGCTTGCGATGACCTTCCTTAATAGGGTTTTCGATAAGAAGAAGTCAGTCACCTTTCTCCTAAGGATAGGCTCCTTTTGGAACATGAACACATGTTTGTCAATGGATCATCAAGATGACCAAAATAATGTGTAACATAATTCCCCCCAAAGTATGAGGTTGGAAGTTGTGACAACCGAAATACTTTGTAGAATGTGTGTGTTGGAAACAAAGAGCGCATCATTCGGGAACCTGCAAACAATCAAGCATCAACATAATAATATACCATTGTTTGAGGTAGGAATTACCATACTCAGATTAAAAAATGTCAAATGAGTCATGGCCACTAAATATACACTGTGGATCCATGTCAAGGTGATTCAGCATAGCCACCCAAAATACAATGTGGATCTATTCTCTAAAGAATTCAAATTCGGACATAGCCATGAGACATACAAAGTGGATCTATGTGTCAATGCAAATCATGAATACTCCATCGCAACCTGGACCAGAATGGGGTGATCCAGGTGTTACCCATGATTTTGGTCATCATGATGATGTATTGATGATGGTGTACTCAGGCTCTTCATAAGAACTTTTTCCTGAGAAAAGTTACTTTCTTCTCTTTCCAGAAATCTCATTTTTTAAGAAGGTTCGCAGGCTGCTAGTATATTTACCTGTGAGAATGCCTGATTCTCGCAGGCTGCCTTAAGCCAAGGTGTGAGAAGTTTGCACTATGTTGAAATGCTAGGGTGCGAACTCTTTCTAAAGCATGGAAAAAGATGAATTCTCGATGTTTCTAGAAGGGAATCTTTTAGAAGGATGGGTTGGCATTCGAATGGTTATCCTAGTACTGGATTCCCTGATATTTTGGGATCATTCTTATCCAAGTAACTAATTCATTCTCTCCTATATATTGAAGGAATTCTCATGGAAATGGTTAAGCAAGATTCATTGGAGAATTGGTGAAAGAATTGTGTGAAGGACTTAGTATTGAACAACAGCTTGGAGACTCCAGCAAGTCTATCAAGTATTTGATCTTCTTCATGCAAGGATTGAGCAAGTGTGTGTGTCGGAGCCAAGGGCCATCGAAAGGAAGTTTGCGACATCAAGGCTCAGGTTGTAAGCTTTACTTTCCATTAATATGATACAATGGCATGTCCCTTTCCCATAAAGCTAATCTCACTTTATTGTGTAATTCCTTGATCATACACATAGGTTAACTGTTGAATATATTGTGCTATCTTCACTTTGGTTGGTTTGTGTTGTCTTGGTCTAGACTTCACGAGAGAACTGGAGTGAAGCAGGAGCAACAAAGACCCTAGGAAGCGATAATAAGGTATGTTACTTGTTTCTTCCTCCTAGTTAATTCAATGGTCAAAACCTAGAAAAAGAGTATTATCCTGTCCTGTTTTGTTCTAGATCTAGGTGGATCTAGGGAGATCAGTTAGTGTCTGCACCTACCAATTAGTCTGATAACAAAATTGGTGACTCCACTGGGGAAAGATCCCATTTTCTTTGTGGATTTTGGTGTTTTTATATGGACATTTGCTCTGGTTTTACTTTTTTCCTTTCCTATCAATCTCTGAGTCTTTAGGATATCCTGATAGACCCTCTGGGTCCAGAGGCCTTTTTCAATTTTCCTTCATTTTCCAAAATTTTGATTATGTTCAGACATTCTCGCACTGTACTTCATTGCTTCCTGTGAGAATAGGTAGAGTTCGCACTCTGCCTTTAGGCTTCAGTGCGAGGTTCTCGCACCCTGTTCAAGGGTCACCTGCGAGAATCAGTGATTCTCGCACTGTGTAATACTACCAGCCTGCGAACTCCTATTTTCAAAATTTTGGATTTGATTTTTTTCATTTTTAACTGGCCAGATAAGTTTATATGCCTTATAAAAGTTTCTTGGACCATTGATGGATGTATTTCTTGTCTTCGTTTGCGTGCATGAACAGTCTTAGGATTTCAAGGCTCTTCTTGTCACTTTTGTCTTGACTTTCGCTTCTTGACTTTTCTTGGCAACACCATACTCTTTGATTTCAGGATCTGAGTGTGTTTTATTAGTTAAGGACAGGTGATCGGTTGAAAGTTGAGTTTTATTGGTCTTGATCATTTTCTTTGTTTGAAAGTTTATTTTTCTTGTGCACTTGAAAAGACTATATTGGTTTATTCTTTATTTTTGTTTTCATTGAAAGGGTTGTTTGGGTTTGTCATTGCTTGTTCATTTGGTTTTTGATTTTCTGTACTCATTGGCATAGTGAGGGTCCTTTTTGAAAAGTGAACAAAAGTTTTTCTTTCAAAAAATTCTTTTAGTTTTCGGAAACATTGAAAATCAAATTATTGAGATTGTTGAAGTTATTGAAAAAGATACAATAGAGACTTGTCATTTGATGCGTGGTTGGTTGCATTTGCATTTTTAAGGAAATTTTGCATTGTAGTTCAAGGTTGATCTTGAAAACTTTCTCTCTCTCCCATACATAGGATTCATTGAACGAAAAGCGATACATTTCATTCTCATCCTTGCATTATTGGGTCAAAGTCATACAACATAAGTTTCACTTCCGTTTCCTTTGAGTAAACAACAGCTCTTAATAACACTGCGTAATCATAAAATTTATCTAGTAACTCTTTTCTAGGGCTCTATTACACCAACATTTAGCTAGGCTAACGCTTTGGAGTAGGAAGAGAGATACACTCTCCAAAAGCACAAAACACACAATAGCATCTTGTGTTATGGAGTGTTAAATTCCATTTGCAACATCCTGTCCTGGGAAGCCCTTCTCACACAAGGGTCAAGCAAGGGTCAAGCATGATGATGTATTGATGATGGTGTACTCAGGCTCTTCATAAGAAA
>ML858634.1:13510-25916 GCA_009831015.1 Picea engelmannii
TATTGAACAACAGCTTGGAGACTCCAGCAAGTCTATCAAGGATTTGATCTTCTTCATGCAAGGATTGAGCAAGTGTGTGTGTCGGAGCCAAGGGCCATCGAAAGGAAGTTTTCAACATCAAGGCTCAGGTTGTAAGCTTTACTTTCCATTAATATGATACAATGGCATGTCCCTTTCCCATAAAACTAATCTCACTTTATTGTGTAATTCCTTGATCATACGCATATGTTAATTGTTGAATATATTGTGCTATATTCACTTTGGTTGGTTTGTGTTGTCTTGGTATGGACTTCACGAGAGCACTGGAGTGAAGCAGGAGCAACAAAGACCCTAGGAAGAGATAATAAGGTATGTTACTTGTTTCTTCCTCCTAGTTAATTCAATGGTCAAAACCTAGTAAAAGAGTATTGTCCTGTCCTGTTTTGTTCTAGATCCAGGTGGATCTAGGGAGATCAATTAGTGTCTGCACCTACCGATTAGTCTGATAACACCAGGGTCTTCAATTCCATTGTCCCTAAGTACGAATATAACCATGTGATTATAAGTGACGAAGTTGAACATGGTAGAAACAACTTGATTACTAGTCAATGATGAAAACCGTTAACAAGTGTGAGGGAGGTCACCATTGATGTCAATGAATCCCAAGGTATCCAATACAATCCAATGAATATGAATAAGTTATTTTAAGTCGAACACTCGATGGAATCTCCCAATCAAGGGTCAATGATGTGAACCCACTATTCAAAGTGAATAAACCTGCCATTGAGGCATGCAAGCTCTAAGGTACTAAATGATTTCTAAGTCTTGTTCCTGGATAATGAGCTGAAGTCAACAGGAAAAGACTCATAACAAGAGGGAATTGATGTATCCCCCATCAATGACACGAAATAACTAACATATTTGAGGTAGATCAGAGTATGAAGTGATTTGAAACTGACACAGGGAAGGTCGGCATGGTAGAAAATTTATAAATGCAGATGGCCGACTCAATAGGAGGATTATTGGGGTTAGATTTCTCTTGAACATATGAATGGCACGACAATGGTCTTAGCAGCATTGAATCAAGGAGGAACCAACACATGGACATGCAGACGGTCAAACAAGAGACAATTGGATTTCCCAACCTGGTTTAACTGGTGAAGGGGGGTGTCATGTTCAAGTGCGACTATTACTGCCACTAACATGGATGTAGAGACACATTTCTTTCCCAAATCCCCCCCCCACCATTTCTGGTGAGTACCTCTTTATTTTTATGCAAGTTTGAGGAGGATAACATATTCTTGTTGATGTAAGCTCATCCTTCGGATGGTACCCTCAGAGTATGTTTAACGAACCCTAAGAAGGAGTGGTTTGGTCTCATATGGGTCTTTCAATGTTTTCTTAACGAGTCCAAAGAGAGAAAACTCAGGGGTTTTTCATGTTTAGAGAGTCTAAAAAAGAATTAAAGAGGACTCCACAAGTTCTTTTTTTGTAAGTTAATTTGACGAGACCGAAAAAGTGATAACCTACCACTCATAATATGTTTTCTTAAAAACTTTTACGCGTGTGAAAAGAACAAGGTCGCTCGACAATATTTTCATGTTTAGAGAGTCTGAAGAGAGCTTAAAGGGAACTCCGGGATTGATTTTTCATATAACCTTTACCAGTCCGAAAAAAGTGATAAAAGTATACTCGATTACATTCTCATTAATTTACAAGCATGAGAAAGAACAAAAACTAATCTTAGAGTTTTCCCTGAAAAACCCTAAAAGTATCTGTACAGGCGACAAATGTATAAAAGAAAACCAAAAAGACATATCCTTGTTCAATATTTCACTCCTATGTTTTTCATCTGCAAAAAAACACATGCTTGCAATGTCGTTAGAACTTTAGGGTTTAAGTGGAATATATCAAAATAATATAAAATATGAAATGGAAAATTAAAAAGTTAATAAAATTAGGTAAAAACTTCATTTTACCATTTCATTGTTACTCCACCCAAACTTTGTTCCAAAACCTCCTTTTTACCTCAAACTTCCACTGCAGATTGCGGAAGGCACAGTTGATCATTTGGTGAACAGTCTCCGCAGAAAAAGTAATTTTCATCTACTTCAACTTTCCATGGATCAATATTTTATTTTCATTGGTTAGAAATGGATTTTTGGGTTACGTTTGCAAGGGTACCTGCACGTGGAGTTCATCGCAGGCACCCTATATCATGGCCTATGATGAGCCAGGGTCATCATAGTCATACTTAAGGCTTGACTACGATGACTTCGCACTGTACGGTTGTCCTAGCCTACGACGTGGGTAAATAAACAATTCTTTTGGGATGTGTTTGCCAATAAAAGTTTTCCAAGGAGAAGATGAAGGTGCTAATCTCTCTTTTATGTTCCATTGTAGGTTTTCTACAACAACAATGTTGGAATTGGGAGAGAGAGAGCATGAGGATGAATATTACTTTTCCCCTAATGACCCAGGAATGGTAAATGTCCTCTGACAGTGTGGACTGCTAAATTTCTTCAAGATCCAGGGCATGAGGGCCTAGCYGAGGTTACTGGAATACTTATTTCATATGTGGGATGTGGACCAACAGGTATTATGTGTGGGGGATCACATTCTTGCGATAGATATCAAATATATCTATTTTTTGACCAGATTGTCTCGCCGTGGGGCCCGCRTTACATTAACAGGTTGAAGGGGGGTGACGAGCCTATGAGTCACTATATTAGTGAGTATTGCATACCTGGTACTCAGAAGCATAGAGAAAAAACCCCTATCAGAGACGTTCGTTATTTTCCTCTACGAACTGTCCTCTACACTATCACACACATGGAAGGAGTGCAACTCCCCATATGGCTCTTCAGAGCTACTTCCAATATGCACTAGAATGTATGGAGCCCCGATTTTTTAATTGGTGCGAAGGGGTTCTCAGAAGCCTGAAAAAACAATTAACCAAGTGCAAGAGGGGTGAATTGAAACAATTCAGATATGGTTTGATTTTGGTGTCCTTCTTCCTAGAGAGGGTCCCATATTTGCACTTGCAGGTAGAGTGGGATATACCTGCCCTACAGGATCCAAGAATGAAGAGGTGGGTCGACCTCATGGCACGACATGTGACTAGTCCTATCATTAGGTATAATGGGGTTTTCTTTGATTGGTTGAGGACCTAGATGCTTATGGTCAATGACTATGCTTATCTCAGTTTAGAATTCCAAGGTGATCCAGACTTGGTTATTCCCGAGGGTTCCCACTGGGGGGACATTGGTAAGAAATTCGTTTTGTTTTTATAATGTTTTTGTGGTTTTTAAATATTTTTTTTTTTAATGTGTTATTTATCTGATGACATAATCAAATTCTCTTTTGATGATACAGATGTGGGAAATCACCGACCTCCAGGTTCATACCCCATCCAGAGGCAAGGGGAGAGAGTTGACGTAGAAGGAGTCATTGTTTTTGACTACGCGATTCTAGAGAAGAATATAAAGGGGCTTACTATGAACATCCTAGATGCCTCTATCGATGATATACCGAGGCATTATCAATGCAATACAGTGGGTGTGTCTGCTTCTATCGATCGACTACTATGTAAACTAGCACGAGCATTCACATGTTATAGAGAGCAACATCCTTGATACTATATTTGTATATGAAGCCATGTGCTTCAAATTTTTGATATTTTGGTCTTCAGAAAATAAACACTTTTTGTAAAACGTTTATTGTTATATATATATGAGGCTTCTAATGGCTTACTTGTTGTATGTTAAAAGTGTGATTAGATTTTATAAATTTCTCAAATGTTTCTCTACCACATAATTAGCTAGAGTATCTGTTAATGTATGTAGACATCTAGGAATGTGTTGATATTCAATGTAATCAAAATGACGTTCCAAGAGGCAAATTCGTAAATATACCCTTAATAATGTAGGACTTCGGATGGAGTAGACATTACTCAACTGTAGGACTACTAATTGTGAATCGAGTCATACAATAATATGGCGGATTCCAAGTGAAACAATGTCAGTCAATAATTCGATGACTGCACAATATTCCACAATATTATTAGTTGCGGGACCAAGGAAAACACCATGTATACTAATCAATTCATCTGTAGGTGCATAGATTGACCAAGCAATAGATGTTAAGTTCTGAGTACTGTGACTAGTGCCATCAGTGAAGCCAATGTAGGGTAGCGAAGACACCAACATATGGAAACCAAGCACAACGCAAGGTAAGAAGCTGAGGGTCAAAACCAAACAATGAAAAATCACACAAAAGTATGATACATTAAAATTACAAGCACTCATGCAATAATGAATTAAGCATAATACTTCTTTAAGTAAATCCCATTTCGGGGCTCACTTAAAGGGATTCCATCATAATCAACTAGCTCATAAGATCCCTTCTCCAACACATGTTTGAAAATGTAAGGACCTCGCCACATGGCCTCAAATTTACCAGCCCCTAACAAATCATGATCTTGCTCATAAAGGAGAATTAGATCACCTTAAAAAAAAACACGTGGCTTGACCTGCTTGTCGTATTGGGATTTACCACATTTCTTCTGAGTTTCAGTAACTAGGGAAGCATCGTGACAGGTTTCGTCTAATTGCATTAAATACAAAATATTCTCTTCTTCTGCAGAGGTATTGGGGATAAGTTCAACGACTAGTTTCAAATATGACATTTCACATTCAATCGACAAGATAGCCTCGATACCATAAACTAGCTGGAAAGGTGTAAATCCCGTGGAAGGCTTGAAAGATGTCTGATATGCCCATAATTCTGAGAACATCATCGTGTGTCATCTTGTCTTATGAATTCTTATCATCCATCGAAGCATAGTAATGATAAATTTGTTGATTGCTTCAACTTGGCCATTGGAATGTGGATAATAGGGGGTTGAGTTTTCATGGCGAAGACCCAACTTTTCAGTAAGTTCAAACATCATAAAATTATTAAAATGACTACCATGATCAGTGACAATAGCCTGAGAGACACCAAACCGAGTAATGATGTGACTGAATATGAACAATGCTGAATTTTTCCTATTATTATCAAATGTAGGCATTGCCTCGACCCATTTAGTGAAATAATCCACAGCTACAATGATGTATCCATGCTCCCCGACCGAGTGAGGATTACATGTCATGAATTCAATGCCCCATTTAGCGAATGGACCAACGGAAAGTACAATATGTAAGGGAGAAGGATGAGATCTTATCTTGTTATTATAATTTTGGCAAGCATGGCATTTCTGAACGATAATGATGCAGTCTTTAAACAAAGAAGGATAGAAATAACCTGCTCGTAATATCTTTTGGGAAGTGGCATACCCATACATATGACTGCCACATGCTCCAGAGTGAAAGTCATTCAAATCTTTCTTAGCTTCATCGTAAGTCATACATCATCAAAAAATTGAATGAACATCGTGGTGGTAAAGAGTGTCACCAAGAATAATGTATTGGTGGGATTAATATCGTATACGATGACGATCTGTGCTAGATAGATCGGGTCAAAAAGTTTGAGTCTGGAGCTAGACAATGATATATTCATACCATAGGTCATCAGAACTGATCAGAAAAAGGGATTCGTTAGGCAAGGAATCCTCTGCCACATTTTCTGTCTCAGTGGAGGGAAGGTCATATATCAGTTCGGAGAAAACCAAAGATTTCTTAGACTTAGCGCGTTCAAACTCTAATTTAAACTCTTGGAGAATCACTATCCATTTGGAGTACTTCCCCCCTATCAATTGTCGGGTGAGGATGTGTTTCATAGGGTTGCAATCAGAAATAATAGTGGTTCTACGTAATACGATATAATGATGAAAACATTGGACATCTTGAACAACTACCAAGGTCAGTTTCTCTACATGTAGGTATTTGGTCTCGATAGTCGTGAGACTCCGATTCAAATAGTATATCACATGTTTTTCATGCAAATTATCCTCGTGGACTAAGACCATGACAATGGTAGAGTCTGAAGCAACTAAGTAGAGGAAGTAATCCCGACTATAGCCAGGGAGAAACAATAATGGTGTATGGGTTAAGGCAAGTTTCAAAGATTCAAAAGCTTTGTCCACAGTATCATCCCATACAAACTCGTAACCTTTCTTGAGTAGTCGAGTGAATCCTTTCGTTAGTTCAATGTAATTGGGGATGAAATGACATAAAAAGTTTTCCTTCCCTTGCAAACTTTGGAGCTGTCGTAAAGTGGAAGGATGAGGTAGATTAAGGATAGCCTCAATCGTCAAAGGGTCTACTCAAATCCTGTGTATTGACACAATAAAACCAAGAAATCGACCGAACTCCACACAAAAAATGCACTTATGTGGGTTTAAGTGGATATGATAATAATGACAACTTACGAAAATGGCCCTCAAATGTGTCGAGTGATCTTGATGATGGATGGAATGCGTCGGTAGATTGTCAAGGTAGGGTTGTAGAATGTGCTTAATATCATGGAAAGCATAAGACATAGCACACTGAAAAGTCACACCATCATTCTTAAGACCAAAGGGTAATTTCCAGTAAGAAACGGTTCCTTAAGGGCAAATGAAAGAAGTCTCATGTTGGTCCGTGGGTAGAATATTAATCTGATTATAGCGGGAGAAACCATCCATCAAAGAGAAGATATCATTGTCGGCACAATTGTCGACGATATGGTCAACGAAAGGGGTCGGGTAATTGTCCTTAGGACAAGACTTATTTATGTCCCTATAATCTACACAAACGTGGACGGTACCATGTTTCGTATTCACCGAAACTAGATTGGATACCCAATCAGTGAAGGCCATGGGATAAATAAATCCATATTTAAGAATTTTTTCAACTTCAACCTTGGTAGTAGCAACTTTGCGTGGGTGTACTGGACGAAGTCTCTACCAAATGGGTTTAGCATCTGGGTATGTCTTAATCTCATGTACAACGTTATCAATATCGATACCTGGCATCTCTTCGCAACTCCAAGAGAAAACATCACAAAATTATTGGAAAAGGGATTTATACATGTGGACCTCATCAGTAGAACATGAGGCTTCGATATGAAAATTCTCCACGACTCTGGGTTTAATGGATATGTCAAGAGGGATGATAGGTGAAATATTTTTCAAGTTCCCTTCATACAAAACATCATGTGATGACTCAGGAAATGAATAAATAACAACAACAGTCGACAGAGTCAAAATCGGTTGATAACTCTCAATGGTGTCACATTCTAGGAAGAGAATGGAGTGGTTATTCCCATCATCCCAGGGAGTGTCTTCCATAGACATGACTGACATGATCCTCTCATCCATAGGAAAAATCATGTGAAACAGATCGGGAGATGAATCATAGAGAGAAGGCGATGAAGGGGTTTCCGATTGAATAGCTTGGTAAGTGGATTTGACCAGACTTAAAGGCATCTAGTTGCCATAACGAAGGTAATAACCAGGGTTAGATACTACCCATGGGTCATATGACTCAAGGGTTTCATGAAAAGTGGTGAATATCATGTTAATAGAGGCAACAAAAGGAGGGGGAATATAGGGTTGTGGGATTGAAAATGTACCGATCAAAGTAGAATATTTCAAAAGACCCACTCTGACATTCTCGTAACCAGGGGGTGTCTTCGAAATAAAGGGAATGTTGCTAGTACGAGAATCGAAATTAAATAAGGCCAGTTGGTCAACAGTAACGACCTTTCCTTGTTGCGAGAAACATAACACATAGAAAAGGGTAGATAGAACTACGATGTTGGCCTTTGGTTATGGAAGGAAGCGAAGAACAAGGAAGAAAAGGTGAAAAGAAAACTTCGCGGGAAACACAGTGACTGTCACTAGGTCGAAGTAAGAAAAAGAGAAGAAACGATGGAGCGAAGCACAAAAATGCAAGCCGTTGGATGAGGATATCAAGGATGACATATTAGCAAGGAATATGGATCATGGACAACTCAGCAAGCGAAAAAATCAATCATTGGATGCTTTGGAGCATCGCGCGAGAAGGAGGGAAAGACAGGCTGGTGAAGCCTGAAAAAAGCAGGTCAAGTTGACCTAGGGTTTTAGACACCTAGGGTTTTGGTATTTTAGGATTTTGGCACCTAGGTTTCGGCCTAAGGTTGTTGGTGAGGTATTGTAATGTATAAATAAAGGTCAAGAGGACCTGGTTCAGGTCGGTACACGTTGGTAATCCTGTAGTACAATATTGTTGTTGATATAGCTATAGTATTGAGTGAGGGATCATTGTATTGAGAGAGAGAAGTGTTGAGAGAGAGGAAGCCTTCTGGTATTGTAAGATATTCTGCTATGTGTGAAGGTCAATTCCTACAAATGGGTGTGCAAGGAAGGGAGAGAAAGAGAGAAGAGAAAGAAGATCTGCTAGCTAAGAGCGCAAACAAGAACTGTATGCTTTCCTTAATATAATATAGCATAGTTATGTGGATGTAGTCCTAGAGAGAGGGTGAACCACATACATCTATTGTTGTGTGTGTGATTGATGCTTTGATATATGTCGTTTTTATATTGTTACCTACCTTATTTTATTAGATCAAACTTATAGCTGCGAAGGATAGATCTATCTAGTTGAATGATAGATGCATGATATATTGATATTTTAATAGATCCACTTGATATTCCCCAGGTTGTAGACATCTCTTTCCTACAACCCCCGCATAAATGCTTCGGGTGAGATTGCATCTTCTTCGCAGGTGTTGCCGAAAGGGCCAGTAGATAGGGCTTGTTGGTGCACTCTTGGAGTTGAACCCTGGGTCTTCCCCTATGCCAACAAATGGTTCCGTTGTCGAGAAAGGAATCTTTGTGAGGGAATGTCAAGGTGGTTCCCATAGAATATCAAGAGAAGGAATTCATTGAAGCCCAAAACAAGAAACCTATTATTAGTACAGAAGATTGGTTGGAGAAATATATCTTTATTGAAATTCACGAGATATTATTTGGAGGGATCCATCAAAAGCTACATGAGTGGTTAGCTAGGTTAGTAGATACCCAGTTTGAGATAAGACCTAGATCTCCTGTAGTTTGGACATCATCCTTGATTGAGAAGGTTAAAAGGTTTGATAACGTTGCATCCAGACCATTAGATCATTGGTTTGATAGTACCATTGGAGGGTATATCACTGAGTTTGTTGTTGACAGAGTAGATTCATACAACCAAGCTGAAAGATATTTCTTTAAAGGACCCAGAGGAAAATTTTTACAAGTCCTGAAGTTGAGACTCAAGATGTTGTTGCATGAGAAGAACATCTTGAAGATACAATAGATCAAGAAGATTTGAAAATGCTAATGTTCAAAAATTCGGACAGCGACAGCGACACAGAAGTGTGACATACACGCAGTGGAAGATTATTTAGAGGGGTTCACCTTGAGAACCTATTTAAGAAAAACTACAGGGAAGAGGGTTTATATAGTGGAGAAGAGGCAGATCTGAGGGATGAAGAACATTCAGAACCCGTGGGGCCAGAGGGAGAAGTAGCTGAAGAACTTCGTTGAAACGAGCCAGAAACCTTAAGAACTGTGTAGGCTACTGAAGTAAGTAATATCAATCCTCCTATTGTTTCAGAAACGCTAAATAATCAGAACATTCCAAATCATCAGAGCTCACAGATCACTATTACTAGCAACTCAACATCCACTCAGACAGGAAACCTAGGCAACTCCATGGAAGATTTGATGAGGCTCCCTATCTTTAGAGGAGATGGATCTGAAGATCCTGATCATCATTGGCTCCTATGTGAGGCTGTATGGAACATTAAAAATATTAACGACGAAGTTGTTAAAAGAAAATAGTTTAGCACTACACTAAGAGACCGCGCGTTGAGCTGGTACATGAATCTTGTCCAAGGAATTGCGCAACCTAAGCCATTGAATGAGATCAAGAATGCATTGATTGCAGAGTTTAAGAAACCTAATTCAGAGTCCCAATGTATTACAAAGATGAAAGAGATCAAGCAAAAGGTATTCAAACTTGTTTGGGAGTTCGATCAGAGATTCAAGACCCTCACATGAAGATTGACCTTTAAGATCCCGGATGAGTAGAACAAGGAATGGTTCATCGCTGCTCTCTTACCACATATCAAGGTCCCCCTGATGTAGTAGAATATTTCTTCACAGGCATAAGCATTGGAGATCGCCATGAAGCTTGAATCAGCCCCTATGGGAGAATCCATCTCAGGTATGAGTCAGATCTTGACTCGGCTAACTAGTTTGTCTCTATAGGTCGAAGACATGAAGAAATACAAGGGAAAAGACAAAAGAGAAGACATTTAGTGTGTCATATGCATATCAAAAGGTCATGACAAGGAACATTTCCCTCTATTCAATGAATACTTGGCTTCAGGAGCTCCGATCCCCTTGAAGCAAGTCACCTTACCTTGGTGCGAATTATGCAGAAATCGACATCGCCCTGGTGAGTGCTATTACATGTAGAAATATGTTCAAACACCCACAAACTTGTATTTCACATTCTGTAAATTATTAGGGCATGACGATAGAGATTGTAGAGATTATGATCTCTTGCATGAAATATCAAGAGACATATACAAGATCCAAGGAAAAGTACATCAAGAAGGAAACATTGTGCAGTATAACTCCCCAGGAAGAGGAAACTTCAATCCTCACAGTGGATATAGAGGAAGAGGACGAGGAGGAGGAATGGGCCGAGGCAGAGGACAAATAATATGTTATAACTACACACAACCAAGACATATAGCAAGGGACTATCAGAAACCTTGTACCACTTGCATTTATTGCAACTCCTTCGAGCACGTCATTGAGGACTGCCCTGTGCTGCTATCCAAGCTTCAGGAAAGACAAGGACCCCAACAGAACCCACAAGTGCAATTGATCTATGTTGAAACTCATGGAGCAGACCCTATATTTGTTTTTATTACTCAAGGAGGTGCTACCATAGGAGCAGATAGCATGACCCAAGGAAAGATCACCGAAGACTCAGGCATCATGAAAGCTACAGAGAAGACCCAAAATTTTGATGTGAAGAAAGAAAGACAAATCTTTGAGGAAGCAAGGAAAGAGTTAGAAGAAGATCAAGGTTCTTCCTCCAAAACACAACCAAAAATCAGAGAATATGGGATGCCTTAGGCATTTGATCAGTCATCCAAAAGGAGGAAAATAGGTTAGTAAGATCATTGAATTTTTATACACTTGTATTAAGTTAATTCAGGATGAGAACGTTGTGCAAGAACTACAGAACTTAATCAGGCAGTATGAGCTAGGGAATATAGACCCCTTACTGAATAGGGTAGTACACCAAATTGGTAAGAAGAGAAGGAAAAATAAAGAATTACATTTGAATGCTCAAATAGGAGAGTATGATATAGACTATGTGGTCCTCAACTTAGGGTCAGAGATCAATGTCATGGCGAAGAAAAATTGGGCACTAATGGGAAAATCGAGGTTGATCTATTCCCCTATTAGACTTAGGATGGCTAATCAGCAAGATGTCAGCCCATTCAAATCATTGGAGCATGTCCTTGTGGACATCGACGGAGTTAGAACCTTTGTAGATTTTGAGGTAATTGAAATTGTTGATGATAGCTGCCCTTACCCTGCATTACTAGGCATTGACCGGGCCTTCAACAATTCCACTGTAGTTGATCTGAAGAAAAGACGTATGACATTTGAAAGAGATGGCCTTAGGGTTATTGCACCCTTATATCTAGATGAAGGTCCGCGATACACAGAGCCTATCAGAGAAGAAGATCACACATACAAATTAGAAAACATCTACAAACTCACAGCTAGACATCAAGATTACATCAACCCTATAGCCGATGGGAATCTAAGCTGGCGAAGTGAAAGCGCGTGTTCATCACATTCATAAGAAGCATTGGAAAACTAGAAAAACCATATGTATGAAGTATTGTTACACATTATTTTCATCATCCCTATGACCGTTAATGATGTAAACCTATCTGTTTCCTTCAAAGGGGTCAGTGGCCTGAGTTCCTGAAGAGAGAAGGGAGAAGAACTTCTCCTAAGAAAAGAAGCTTCATTTTCCTTTGTAAAAGCCCTGTAAAAAAGGAAGTTCGTAGGTTGCTATATAGGTAGGGTGTGATAATGCCTAATTCTCACAGGTTGCACCATAGCTAGGGTGCGGGATGTTCGCAGGTTTCTCTATAGGCAGGGTGCGAGAATGCCTATACATGGGAAAAACAAGCGTTTTCTCGAATCTTCTAGAAGGAGAAACTTCTATGGTGAGGTGGCATCTGAATGGTTTGGATCATACTTGCTTTCATGATTTAGTGGGATCATCCTAACCTCCTCACCTTATCCTCTTCAACTTATAAAAGGAGAGGAGTTCTCATGGAGAAAGTTAGCTTTGGTTAGCTTTGTTAGCTTTTGAGCTTTTGATTTTGGAGCTTGAAGTGGGATTTGGCTTGGAATTGTTAGCTTGGTTAGAGTGGCTTTGAG
>WSFP011402913.1:0-26107 GCA_009831015.1 Picea engelmannii
ACCTCCATAACTTCGAGGTAAAATTTGGGTCTCTGTCAGACAAAATTGTCTTGGGTATGCCATGCAAGCGTGCTACTTCCTCATATAAATATTAGCAACATTATTTGCCTTGTGAGTAATCTTCATTGGAATGAAATGGGTAGATTTTGTAAGCTTGTCCACCACCACCATGATAGAATCATGCTGCTTGCTTGTTCTGGGAAATTTGGTGATGAAATCCATTGACACCACTTCCCACTTCCACTCAGGAATGAGCAATGGCTGCAACAACCCAACTGTGTGTCTATGTTCAGCCTTGACCTTTTGACACTCCAAACATTTAGCAATGTAATGAACAATTGTTTTCTTCATGCTTGGCCAACAATATTGGCTTTTGACTGCTGCAATTGTTTTCTGATATCCGAGGTGTCCAACATAAGGTTCATTATGCATCTCTTTCAAGATCATACTCCTCAATTCATGAGAATTGGGTACATAAATTATGTTCCTGTATAGGAGAATTTCATCATTTCCCAATTTATAATCTTCAACCTTCTGCTGCATTTTACCTTGTTGTAATTTTGTTACCATCTCCATGTATTGCAAATCTGCTTTTGCAGCCTAAAAAATTCTTCCTTTAAGATCAGTTTAATACATGCTAATGGTTGTAGCATGCAATTCATGCACTCTCCTGCTAAGTGCATCAACCACTTTGTTCTCTTTTCCTTTGATGTGCTTGATATCAAAGTCATACTCATAGACGAATTCTAACCATCTGCTCTGCCTGACATTTAAAGTTGGTTGATCAAACAAATATTTCAGACTATTATTGTATGTTCTCAGCTCAAATATTTTTCCCATGAGGTAGTGCCTCCACTTCTTCAAGGTGTGTACTATGGCTGTCAACTCCAAATCATGAGTGGCGTAGAGCCTTTTATTCTCTTTCAATTTTTTGGATTCAAAACATGCCACAAATTTGTTCTGATTAAGGACTCCACCAAGTCCTTCTTTGCATGCCTCTGTGCAAACCATGGAATCTTCATTCGGATATGCAATTCTCAGAATTGACGCACTGGTTAACAACTAATTCAAATGCTGGAAGCTCTTTTCACACTCTGCTACAAAAACTTCACCCCCTTCCTTTGCAAGGAAGTAACCGGGTGAGCAATCCTTGAAAACCCAATAATGAATCTTCTGTAGTAGCCATCTAGACCCATGAAGGATTTGAATTCTATCACATTCTTAGGTTCTATCTACCCTTTTATAGCTTCAATATTTTCGGGGTCCACTATTATCCCTTCTTCGGATATTATATGCCCGAAATAGTGAATTCAGTTATGATATAATGAGCACTTGCACAATTTGGCATACAACTGGTGCTCTCCTAAAAATTGTAACACCATCCTCAAGTGATGCTCATGTTCTTTTTTTAACTTGGAATATATAAGAATGTCATCCAAAAATACAATGATAAACTTGTCTAGGTATTCCTGGAAAACACCATTAATTAAGCACATGAAAACAACTGGCACATTTGATAGCCCAAATGGAACCACTATGAATTCGTAATGACTGTACCTTGTCCTAAAGGCAGTCTTGCTGATGTCTTCATCTATGATCCTTACTTGATGGTAACCAGATCTGAGATCAATCTTCAAAAATACTTTTGCCTCCCTCAATTGATCGAAGAGGTCATCTATCCTTGGCAATGGATATTTGTTCTTTATAGTTACTTTGTTTAACTGCCTGAAATCAATACACAACCTCAATGTCCCATCCTTCTTCTTCACGAATAAAACCAAGGCACCCCAAGGTGAGATGCTTGGGCGTATGTACCAGTCCCTCAGAAGTTCTTCAAGCTGCATTTGTAGTTCCTTCAGCTCTGGAGTACTCATCCGGTAGGGGGTCTTAGATACTGGAGCTTCTCCAAGCATTAAGTTTATAGAGATATCAACATCTCTTTTTGGGGGTAGTTCTGGTATTTCCTTAAACACATCCTTAAAATCTTTTAGGACTGCATGGTCCTCAATATTTGGCACCTTATCCTTAGGTGCTTCCTCCATATGAGCTGCAAATATTTGGAAGCCCTTCCTGTAGCACTTCTTCAACTGCATCGCTGAGATCTCTCGAACAATAACTGCCCTAGGAATTCCTTGAAATGTTCTTGGGTTCCCTTCCTCGTCTAGGAAAGTAAATGCCTTGTTATGGCAGTCTAAGAAGATATGGTGTTGGTCCAATCAATCCATACCAATTAGATAGTCATATGAACCCAAGGGAAAGATGTTCAATTTTGCCTTGGTATTCATCCCATTCATGTCCATTGGACATGATTTAACCATCTCAACAACCTTTCTCTTGGCTCTTGTAGCTAGCTACACCAGGAAATATTTCCCATTCTTGCTTCTTGGTCATTGCAATTCTTCCACTACCTTAGGATCTATGTAACTATGAATAGCTCTTGAATCTATTAAAATAGTAAAGGCATGGTTATTGATAATACCTTCTACTTCAATCATGTGTGATTGAAACTCTGCTTGCTTGTTGGTCAGGGATGCATAGATCCGTGGAACACTTCTTCCGATGTCCTCCACGGTTTCTTTTTGCTGTACATTGTGGACAACTCTCACTTTATCACTTTCGTGTGGACATTCTCTATACATATGATCTCCTTTACAACTCCAACATTGAATGGGTGTCTGCCTTGGCCTTTTCCTACTTGTCTCAGTCATTCTGGGTTCTCTAGGGGTTTTTTGTCCCTGATAATTGTTTCTGAAGAAGGGTGTCTTGTTCTCCTTCTTCCTTTGCTCCATCTTGAATTTCTTCTTGTCTTCCCAAGCTCTTTGGAAGGTAGACTTTCCTTTATGCTGATCGTATAAGCACTTAACTCACCTTATGGTTTCATCCAAGGTTTTAGGATTATCATACTGAATTTTATCACTGATTAAAGATGGTAGCCCACTCAAGTATCTCTGGATCTTAACTATTTCATCTTTGATGAAGGAGATGTACTTCAATATTTATAAAAATCTCCTTTCATATTCATCAATGGTCATTCTGCCCATCTTGAGTTCGAAGAACTCTTTCTTCCTTTTGCCATAATATCTATTGGTTAAGTATTTTTTCTCAAAATGTTTTTCTCTCCAAGTTACATTCTTCTCTCTGATGTGCTACACTTGCACAAGATGATCCCACCACATGGATGCCTTTTCTTTAAGTTGGTAAATAACAATTCTTCCTTCTACATGAGAAGAATAATTATGCAGTTGAAAGTATTTTCTCATGCCCAACATCCATGTCTCAACATCTTCATCTTTCTTGTGCTCTCCATTAAATGTAGGAGGCTTGATCTTGTTCATTTCTCCTTTCAATTCATCCACCCCAGACCTATTATGCTTCCTGGCAGGGGATGGACTTGCGCTTCTTTGTGCTCTCCTATTGGAATTCCTTTGGGAGTGATGGTGATGTCTACCACCACTCCTTGATCTTCCTTTTTCCGCAGGGGTCCTATGGCTTCCTGATTTGCTGGAGCCACTCTCCTTATCCAACTTATTTTCAATTTTGTCTAGGATCTGCATTAACTTCATATTGAAGTCTTCCTGTTGCTCTTTGGATCTCATAATCCTTTCATTATTAGCCTTGTGACTTTGGACATCTTTCTACAAATTTATAATGGTCTCTACCATATTCATGTTATCATCATTTTTTTCTCCATGTCCATTGGATTTTGTTCCTTCAACTCCCAATTGGACATCCATTCCTCTAATATCATCTTCCCAATTGTAAGCCTCTTGTGCATCATCCATATTTCTGCACTTTGTGATAACTCTGCTCCGTTCCGACAATTGTTAATTCTGCAAAAATGTGTAGCAAACAAAGCTTTGTGAGGGTAACTTTTCTCAATAATTTCACTAAAACACGAACCATTCTGATTCATTAATATATCATAATTATTTTCTACTGATTTATGAGTAATTTTCTAATTAGTCCCCTTTTCTGGGTGAACAACTATGTTTTGCTGTCCCATACCTTTCCAATGATTGCTTGCTTGCTCAATTCTGAGCTTTGAGTAGAAAGTTGCGGTCCTTTAGAACTTGTTCTTTTTCTCTGATGCACTCTTTGTGCAACTGATCTCTTTCCTCTGAGAAAAAAGGCTTTTAGTTCTTTGCTGGATCCTATCATAAAGTTCACAGGTCTTCAGTACCTCTTCTGATGTAGGCCCGAACCAGAGAAAACCCATGGGCTTCCTTCCTAACCCTTTTTTCCTTCTTTAAAATAATTTTCGGGCATTTAGCCCCTTTTCTTTGGCCCCCAATCTCATGTGACTACATGTTGTGACCCAATGCTAACAAATAGGTTCTTATATGAAGCCTTGCGAGCTTCGGGGATCTGAAAATTCGGGCTTCGAAAGCTCTTTCTACTTCATGCCTTATTTCTCTCGAATGATGAACTGACGAATCCTTGCACAATACATCTTTGGAGCTTCAAGGCTCTGTTGCTTTGAAGCTTCGGAGGTTCTCGCAACTCCATATTTCCAATCTCAAAACTGGAAAAACTGTTGATTTGTCAATCACTTTAATATCGCCGATCCTGGTCGATTTTGGAACTCGAACATGCTCGTGGTTTAACAACCCTGACTTCTGCAATGGAAAGATGTGCGATGGAGCAGAAATCAATGTCCATTGTTGATCTTCCTCCCATTGGAGATCTATGATCCTGGTTGATTATGGAATGTGAAATAGCTCCCTCGTTAACTTTCCTTTGGATTTCTGCAATCGTTCCCCTCCGTTGATCTATTCCATGTGGATTTGATGATCATGATCTCTCCCATTACTGATTTGGAATTTCTCCATATATCCTCTCCTGATCAACGGTCGAGATTAACTTTGGCCCTCCAAAGATCTCGACTCAAAGCAACCTACAACCTAAATCCTCTAGAGTACCAAGTCTCCAAACCTTGGGATCTGGCGCCATGTGTCCACTGTGTCGACCCCAATTGTTTATGCCTTGAATCCTATGGAGTGCCAAGTCTTCAGACTACGGGATCTACTACCATGTGTCCTCTCCCGATCAACAATGAGGATTTACTCCGCTCTTCGAAGCTTTGGGAGTTTCACCTTCGTCACACTTCATTCCTTCCGAACTTGTGAACATTCCAGGGTCCACTTAGTATAAATCTCTTCAATTAAGGTGGTGACACGTGGCCCCACTGATGAGTGACACATGTCAGGTCCCAATTGGTTCAAAGGGCCTATAAATGTACAAAACCATGTGACATGTGGTAGACTTAGGGTAGGTCCATGTCATCCTAAGTGATGTCATCATGCCACGTCATATCTGACACTTCGAGACTTTGACACTTTGGTCTTTGGGAGATTCCACTCCAGCACACCTTACAACTCCTGAATTTCGAACTCACGAACATGTCCACATCACTTCGGCGCTCCGAGACTTTAGAGCTCTGGGACTTTAGAGCTTCTGGCTTCGGAGGATTTCATTGCTGAAGACAACACAACCCTTGGACTACAAAAATTCTGAACATGCTAATATACAGACACGTGTCCTCAAACACGAACGATCTAAATGAGTTCCGGACTTCAAGATTTCGAGATGAAGTCCATTCTGCATGCACTTCAACCAATTTCCCCAAACACCGGACTACCAAACCACTTGGGAAACCCAACGATCTACCTTCTCCTGAATGATCTATGATTAAGAGTCACTCAGGGACTTCAGAGCTTCATGCTTCGGCCTCTTTCTCGACAAAAACTTAAAAATCGCCAAAGTAACGAAGTTTGAAGGACTTGAGTGTTAAATGTCATGCACCTTTTCTAGATCTGACATCTGGGAAGGGTATGTGTAGATCCTACGACTCAAATTCAATCTTGTGGTTATAAACCATGATCATTGTCATTTCTCAGACTGTTATACCTCTTGAGCTTTTGAACACAACCAAGGAATTCCCTCAGTGCCCTCCTGTCACTTTGTAATTTTAATTTCCACTTATACGGCCCATCTAAGTTCAGTATTGAAACCATGGGCTCTAATACCAATTTTTAAAATACCCCAGCCTCCAAAGTTGAGGCATGTCATCGATGAGCTTTCATATGTGGAACTATCATACTTATTACATTAAAAATAAACTTCTACTTTCTATTAACATACACAGAATTATGCAGAAGCATACAATAAATAAATACATGCATAACATACAACATGTAATTAAGCATGTATAAGAAGTACTTATCTGTTTAAGAAGGCCACCAACTACGTGCAGACCTTCCACGAACCTCCTAGACTTAGAAAATGCTTCTCCAAGCTATCAACAATGGGTAACCACGAAACTGGGACTAAACTCCACCCATGGTAAAGGAAATCCTAGGCTAGGTTGAGGTTACAAAATCTCTAGGAAGGATTCTTTCCCCAGGAGTCCACTCATGTCCAAATCTTATATTCCCTCATTCCCCATAATATGCCTATCCCACCCCAAGGAGTCTGCCCCTTCTCTTCTCGACAATCCTTCGACTGCCCCACTCCCCTTCCAGGGCTTCAATCACAGGCTGGACATGAAGTATCAGAGCACTACAAATGTTGTGAGGCTCCCTTTGGGAAAATCACTTCCCCAACAACCTCTCTCACCTGGAGAGAGTTGCTCACAGGCCTGAAAACTTGCTTCTTCAATCCAACTCCCATACTAACTCAGTCTGGGTAATCATAACAAAATATTAGGTATGGCGCTGGTAAGGATAGTAAATCACACCATTCTAGAGAAAAATGGGGGCAACAACAACAAATGGATAAGGTGTGATCTGGATCAGGAACAATATAGATGTGCTATGCTTCACAGGAAAAGTATGGGTTATCTTCACGTGGTTGCAGGTTACAAAGCTTGCAAAGGTAAAATGATGGAGGAAGTGGATGTTGTGTGAATGCTTAGTGTACATGAATCAGGGGCCTCACAAGAATGGCCTAGCAAACCCCCACAATGAATGATTTCCCACATAAAATTGCATGTGCCCAGATTGACGGATGGGTCTCTTGGGAGCTCGTTCCTCCCCACTTGGAGTTTGTTCCTCTCCCCAAAGGAACTTAGGATAACAGGGTTATTTCCCAAACCTTAGTCTCGAGGAAAGTATATTATAATATTCCCTTGGGGTTAAGCTCTTCAATCTTAGCCCTTTTCCTAGCTTCTTAGACCTTTCCCTTTTCCTTCCCAATGGATTTTAGTCCCCCATAAATCTTTCTTCGTGGTCGGTGTACACGCAACGATGTAATTATATTAATGATGTGAGTATTTACATATATAAAAATTTAGGCTCTTTGGCCTTCAACGTCAAGGCTCTCCGGCCTAATAAACACATAATCCTCCCAAATTATAAACACTTGGATCACCATCCTATAAACATAATTATAATTCAGCAGGGGCTCGGCCTTGGGTATTACATATACATCGATGCTTTGGAAAAATGGTTAAGTTTTTTAGAGGGTTATTTCTGTGTCCAAATTTTTTCCAATAGTGAAAAAAACACCTTCGCACTCCTTAAGGCCCTTCCCCATGTCAGAGATTGGTGGGAGACTTACTATGAGAAACATGCCAAGGACGATTTTGCAATTTTTGGGCCAGGACTCACTTGGGTGTATTTTGTTGATGCCATCAAGGAGGAATACTACTTTGTTGGGAACTATGATGACCAGTACACAAGATGAACAACTTTTCATTAGGAGAGAGACTAGACAATGTCAGAGTACACCAACATCTTCCATACCTTGTGCACAAATCTTGGTATTAAAGCCTGCAAGAAACACCTGTTTTAAAGTAATGTAGTGGCCTACACAAGTACATTCAAACATATATGGATTTCTTTGGCATATCCTCATTTGGAGTCGCTTACCGATATGATTTCAAAGGTGAGCAGAAGTTCAAACAAAAGAATAAGTGAGATTTCTGTCCTGCAAATTCATCACAACAGAACCCCGATAAGGGTGGCCCTAACTCCCAAGTAAAAGGAGAGAACAAGGATGGCCAGTCCCAGGATAACTAGTCCAAGCCACCAAAAAATAAGGGTAATGGGAAGTTGAAGGACACTAGAAAGTGGTACGAGTTCCACAAAATCCCTTGGCACAATATTGATGAATATCACTCCAAACAATCATTGTTGGATGAAATGAAAGCCTCAGGATCATCTGCTAACTCAGACTCTGATTTAGATCTGCAAAAGGGAAATGGATCAATGATGCAGAACCCAATGATACTATCACCACCACAAAAGTCTAGCCAGAGGAACCGGAAGAGATTGAAGAAGGGGAGAGCCTCTTCCACTCACATATGTGGTTGAAGGGGACCCCACTCCATTTTATTGTTGACAATGGTAGCCATAAGAACCTAATATTAGTAAAGATCATCAAGAGGTTGGACCTGATAATGATGTCACATTCCCAACCATACACCATTTGTTGGCTTAGCTAGGAATGAGACATCCGCATCAATCGACAATCTCAACTGCACTATGGCATCAAACCCTTCAAATATGAGGTATTGTGTGATGTTTCCCCCCTCGAAGTTTGTGATGTTTTGTTGGGACAACCATATATGTGGAAGCATCATGTTGTTTATAAATCTAGGCACCGTAGTGTCATTATTATTTTGGGAGATAAACTCTATAGGGTATCGGAGTTAGTCCCAACTATTGCAGTCTCTTTGATCTCTGTGAAGCAATGCGGAAAGGTGGTCTCTCAGATCAAGAGATTTTTACTCTTTATGGTTCAGTCAAAAGGTGAACAAAATTTCACTGCAATGGCCAAAAGCTCTGCATAGGGTTTCTCTACACAACAATAGTGGGTGGACAAGATAGTTGAAGAGCACAAAGAAATATTTTCCTCACCTACTGAGGTTCCTATGCACTGTCAGGTAAAACACCCAATTGATTTGACACTTGGTGCTCCTATGCCTAATGACCATGTGTACATGCATGATGTTATTGAGAATGAAGAAATCAAATGCCAGATCCAAGAGCTAATTTTGAAGGGCCACATCAGACCAAACTCCTCACCTTGTAGGAGCCCAATTATTCTGGTATAGAAGAAGGATGGGACATGGTGAATTTGTATTGATTACATATCCATGAACAAGATCAAAGTCAAGAATCAATAATCAATCCCCCAGATTGATGATCTTCTCGATCAACTCAATGGAGCCAAGTTTTTCAGTAAGATTGATTTGAAGTCAGGCTACCACTAGGTGCTGATTGAGAAAACTGATGTATGGAAGACAACCTTCAAGTCTAAAGAAGGTCTCTTCGAGTGGTTGGTCATGCCTTTTGGCTTGACTAATGCCCCTACCACATTCATGTAGATGATGAATTCCATATTGCAACCATTCACAAACTCCTACATGGTCATATATCTGGATGAAATCCTCATCTTCAACAAAACTTGGAAGTAACATTTGAAGCATATTAAGTAGGTCTTGGGCACCTAGTGACAACATAATTTATATGCCAATTCAAATAAGTGTTCCTTTGGCATGGAGAGAATCCAATATTTTGGATATATCATGGATGAGAAGGGTGTGCATGTGGATTTAGCCAAGATCCAAGTCATCCATGACTGGCTGGCCCTGAAGATAATGACTGAGCTCCGCAGCTTCTTGGGCCTCACCAACTTCTACCACAATTTGTTTTGGGGTTCTCTCATATTGTTTGGGCCCTAATATAGGTGACCAATGGTGGAGAGAAGGCCAAGTTTGTGTGGGATACATCCCAACAAAAATCATTCGAGGATTTGAAATTCTACCTCTTCTCAACATCAATACTTATTCTTTCAGACTTGCAACAACCATTTGAGATTGAGACATATACTCTATATTATGCTATTGGTTCATTCCTCACTCAACATGGGCATATATTAGCCTATAAAAGTGAAACACTATTTGGTGTTGTTTGCAGAAACCCCACCTACGATAAAGAGATGTACTCCATTGTGCATACATGTAGATAATGGAAGCATTACATTCTGGAGAAGGAGACAATCATCTACACTGATCACAGACCTCTGCAATTCATGCAGACACAAGGAATGTTATTGAATGACCGCCATCAAAATTGGTCCACGTACCTGCAACAATTCCACTTGAACATCAAGTAAAGGAAGGGATGCATCAACCATATCGTATATTTCCTTAGTCGATCCTTGGTTGTGGCACTAACCTCAATTCTTAACTCCCGTGGACATGAGATGTCTAGGTGGAAACAATTATACAGTAATGAATTTGACTTTGTTGCTTCTTATCAGACATTGAGCACAGGAAAAATAGTTCCATAGTTCCATACGCATCAGAAGCAATTATGTGGAATTGGGAAAAGACCCAATTTATGTTGTTAAATTCATGGGAAAATTGAGAAATTTGGACAAGTGGTGAGATATTCTTAATTTAATATCTGTTCTAGCAAATTCAGATATGGAATTGGTCAAATTTGAAGTTACAGGGAAGCCATGACAGATGGAGAGAGATTAGTTGATTAAAATTCTTAATTCATGAATTGATTTTGGGAATAATTCATTCCAAGAATGTCAACCAATAGAAATTTGTTGTTGTAGAGGTTCAATTGGTGTTATCAGAGTGAAATTAAAAAAATTCATAGTTGCAGAATTTCCATGGTGAAAATTGAGAAAAGTTTGGCAAAAGCCCCAATTTCTGCAGTGGAATTCACGAGGAATTGATGTGCAGAAAAATGAAGGTGCGCAGGTGTGTGCACTAAAAATGCTTGATGCGCAGTGAAAAGCTTGGGATGTGTGGAAAATAAGGGTGCGTGGCTGTCCGTGCTAAAATTTGGTGCTGCGGAGTACAAGTTGAGATGCGTGGAAAATATTAGTGCGTGGGTGTGCACACTTAAATTTGGCGCTACGTAGTGCAGAGTTGGCAATACGCGAAAAATAATGGTGCATGGGTGTGCACACTTAAATTTGGCACTTCACAGTGCATAATTGGTAATGCAAAAAAAACAACGGTGTGCAGGTGTGCGCACTTAAATTTGGTGTTGGGCGGTACAGAATTGGTAATGCACGAAAAATAACGACGCGTGGGTGTGCACACTTAAATTTGGCACTGTGCGGTGCAGAATTGGTAATACATGAAAAATAACGGTGCGTGGGTGTGCACACTTAAATTTGGTGCTGCATGGAATAGAGCTAGTGAAACACGAAAAAATAATAATGCGTGGATGTGCACACTAAATTTAGCACTGCACGATGCATATTGGGTGATGCATGCACAATATTGGCACGTGCGGTGTGCGCATGCATATTATTGGCACACATGGTGTGTGCATTGAGTATTGGCAGAGCGCAAAGGAATTTTGTTGGTGCATGCACAATGTTGGTGTGCAGTGCATGCATGCTGAATATTCCTGCCATGCGACAGTTTAATTAGTGGTGTGTGTGGAGTACTGGTGCACAATGGGAGCGTACTAAAATTTGGCATGGTGCAACACGTAGAGTGCAATGTGCATAGAATATTACACACAACACAAAAATTGCATGCAACAGGTATTAGTGCATGAACCAAAATTGTGCACGGTAGATATTGGCGCGTGACACAAAAGTAGTGCGCACCAAATATTGACGCGACAGAGAAGTGATCCACATTGATTATAGGTGCGCGAAGCATCCGCTACCTTATGGTGTTGTTGTCTATGCTAAATATGGGTGTACATTTTCAAATTTTTTCACGTGAATTTGTTTGGATGGTCTACAAGAACAGAAAATCAGTGATTTTCTGCGACATTTTATACTATTTGAAGGTCATATTTTTGCAGTGCGTTTTTGAGGCCCTAAACAAAATTTACAGATAATAAAAAACCATGAGGAAAAAGTGTACCAAGGTACACTTGTCTCTGTAGCTCAAATTAAATATCCCTAATAGAGATTTCTAATGGTGCAAACCATTCGTCAAACGAAGCTTTTATGAAGAAGTTATAGGATAAACAATGGAGGGTAAATTTTAAGACCCAACTAACTTTGAAGGGCCATAACTTTCTGCTCTAGAATCAAATCGAGGCACATGAGTAGTCGATGGAAATCTATTGAACCATAGAACACAATTCCAGAGATAAGTTAAAATTTTGGGCATGTGAAAAATGTTTAATATGGAACATAAGGTACCTGTAGCATTCTAGACCAAAAACACTAATTGGACTAGAACTTCAACATGCTGTAACTAGCAGCCCAGAACCTAGAAAGAGGTGAAAATTGGAAAGATTGTCCAATATATATATATGAAGACACCCAATTGATATCCTACCAAAAATTCAATGGATTAGGTGTAAAAATGCATACTACAATGTAGATTTTCACTAAGTTGAAGAGTGAATAGATAAATTAATGAACAATTTTCAAATAACTATAACTTTCTTATCATGACTTAGAATTGTGCATGGAAGTAGGCGTTGGAAAGGTATTGAAAAGTAGAATATAAATATTCACCTAGAAAATTGATTTGGGTAGTCAATTGTTTTTAGGAAATCAAAAGAAATAATTACAATGCATTATTGAACCAGAATTGTACACAATTTCATGAATTTGGTAAATTATTTATCCAAACAAGTTTTGTTGGTTGCACATTTTGCAGAGTTAACAACAATTAGATTAGAACAAGATAAACAGAGATTTCAGAATCATGGAAGATACACAAGGGGATTACAATCATGAATATGAGATTAGAGGGATGTATGCCAATATGGATAATGAAGGTACAAATTCAAAAGGACATGGAGACAAAAAGGAAGAAAGCATGAACTTGATAGATACCATTAAAAGTTTTCAAAAGGATGTACAAAGTTATAAATCTGATAATGAGAGGCTTATGAAATCCAAGGAGTAGCAGGAGGGATTCAACATAAAGTTAATGCAGAGCTTGAACATATTAGAAAAGAATATGGATAAGGAGAATGACTCACACAAATCAGGAAGTCACAGGTCTCATGATGAGAGGAGAAGAACAAGAAGTGTTTTTAGACATCACCATCACTCCCCAAGGAATTCCATTAGTAGAGAACACAATATTTCAAGTCCATCCCCTGTCACAAAACATATGAGGAGGTATGGGGTGGATTAGTTACAAGGAGAAATGAACAAAATCAAGCCTATTACATTTGATGATGAGCACAAGAAGGATGAGGATGAAGAGACATGGCTGGTAGGTATGAGGAAATATTTTCAGTTGCATAATTACTCTTCACACACAGAAGGAAGAATTACCATCTATCAACTCAAGGGAAAGGCATCCATGTGGTGGGACCAATTTGTGAGGTGCAACACATTGATGAGAAAAATGTTACTTAGAGGGAATTCAAGAGGTATTTTCAAAAGAAATACTTGACTAAGAGAGACTATGAAAAGAAAATGAAGGAGTTATTTGAACTCAATATTGGGAGTATGACCATAGATGAATATCAAGTAATGTTCTTAGAGTTGCTAAAGTATGTTTCTTTCATCAAGGAAGAGACAGTTAAGATTCAAAGGTATTTGAGTGGGTTTCCATCATTTATCAGTGACAAGATACAATATGATGATCCCAAAACATTGGAGAAGACCATAATGAGAGATAAATTCCTTTATGATCAATATAAAGGAAGACCAAATTTCCAAAAATATTGGGAAGACAAGAAGAAAAATAATATGAAACAAAGGAAGAAGGGGACTAAGCCATCATTCTTCAGAAATAATCCTTAGGGACAAACAACTTCTAGAGAACCCAGAATAACCGAGATAGTGGGGAAAAGACCAAGGAAACCACCTATTCAATGTTGGGGTTATGGGGGAGATCATATGTATAGAGATTGTCCTCACAGAGGTGAAAAAGTGAGGACTGTTCACAATGTACAACAAGCTAATACAGTGGAGGACATGGGAATAAATGTACCTAGGATCTATGCATCCCTCGACAACAGGAAATATTAGTTTCAGTCACATATGATTGAAGTGGAAGGTAATATCAACAACCAAACTATTTCTATTTTAATTGATTCATGAGCAAGTGATATTTATATAGATCCTAAGATGGTGGAAATATTGCATTTTCCAAGAAGAAAGATTGGAAAATCTTGGTTGGTGTAGCTAGCTACCAGAGCCAAAAGAAAAATTAATGAGATGGTTAAGGCATTCCCAATAGACATGAATGGACTGATCACCATGGAAGATTTGAACATCATACTTTTAAGTTCTTATGACTGCCTAATTGGTATGGATTGGTTGGACCAACACCATGCCATCCTAAACTGTTATAATAATAAATTTACTTTCTTGGATGAGGAAGGGAACCTAAGGAGAGTACATGGAATTCCCAGGGAAGTAATCGTCAAAGAAATTTCAGCATTGTAGCTGAAGAAAAGTTACAGAAAAGGGTGTCGAATATTTCCAACACATATGGAAGAGACACCTAAATATAAGGTGTCAAATATTGAAGATTATGCAGTCTTAAAATAGTTTGAAGATGTATTTAAAAAAATACCAGGATTAACCCCTAAAAGAGACATTGATTTCTCCATCAATATGATACCTGCAGTAGCCCTAGTATCCACGACCACTTAAAGGATGAGTACACCAGAATTGAAGGAATTGCAAATGCAACTTGAAGAGCTTCTGAAGAAGGGGTATATATAGCCCAAGTGTGTCACCTTGGGGTGCCCAAGTATTATTTGTGAAGAAAAAGTGATGGAAAATTGAGACTTTGCATTGACTTCATTTAGTTGAACAGGGTAATTGTGAAGAATAAGTATCCTTTGCCAATGATTGATGACCTCTTTGATCAATTGAAAGATGCAAAAATATTCTCCAAGATTGATCTCAGGTCAGGTTATCATTAGGTAAGAATTAAAGAAGAAGACATTGATGAGACTACTTTCATAATAAGGTATGGTCATTATGAGTTCACAATGGTTCCATTTGGGTTATCAAATGCACCAATTGTCTTCATGTGTTTAATGAATGGGATTTTCAGAAAATACTTAGATAAGTTTGTCATTGTATTTTTAGCTCACATTCTTATATGTTATAAGTCGTAGGAAGAGCATGAAAAACACTTGAGGATGATATTACAGGTATTAAGGGAGCATCAATTGTATGTAGAATTTAGCAACTGCTCATTTTATCAGAAGAAAATTCATTATTTGGGACATATCATTTCAAAGGAAGGGATAGCAGTGGATCCTGAGAAGATAGAGGGAATTAGCAGATGGTCGGCACCAAAGAATGTGACATAGGTAATATCATTCATGGGTTTTTCAGGCTACTATAGGAGATATATTGCAGGATTCTCAAATATTGCACACCCAATCACTTCCTTGCAAAATAAGGGTGTGAAGTTTCAGTGGACATTGGATTGTGAAAAGATTTTCCAACACTTGAAGCATTTATTAACAAGTGATCCAATACTAAGGATTGTTGATCCAAATGAAGACTTAATTGTATGAACTGATGCATGTAAAGTAGGCTTGGTGGAGTCCTCAGTCAAAATAGGTATGTTATATGCTATGAATCAAGGAAGTTGAAGGAGCATGAAAGGCACTATGCTGCTCATGAATTGGAGTTGGAAACCATAGTGCACGCCTTGAATGTGTGGAGGCACTACCTCATGGAGAAAAGGTTTGGGTTGAGGACAGACCATAGTGGTTTGAAATATTTATTTGGACAACCAACTCTAAATGCTAGGCAAAGCAAGTGGTTAGAATTTCTCAGTGAATATGACTTTGATATAAAGCATATCAAAAGGAAATAGAACAAAGTGGTTGATGCACTTAGTAGAAGGGTGCATGAGTTGCATGCTACAACCATTAGCATGTACCAATCAGATTTGAAATATAGAATCTTAGAGGCTACAAAATCATATTTGCAATACATGGAAATAATAACAAAATTACAACAAGGTATTTTGTAGCAGAAAATTGAAGACTATAAGCTAGAAAATGATGAAATTCTCATGTACATGGGAAGAATTTATGTACCAAATCATCATGAATTGAAAAATATGATATTGAGATAAATGCATAATGTACCTTATGTTGGGAACCCAGGTTATCAAACAAATATTTTAGCTATCAAGAGCCAATATTGTTGGTCATGCATGAAGAAAGAAGTTGTTGATTTCATTGCCAAATGTTTAGAGTGTCAAAAGGTTAAGGCTGAACATAGACACCAAATTGGTTTGCTACAACCATTGCCCATTCATGAGTGGAAATGGGAAGTTGTAATAATGGATTTCATCACCAAACTACCCAGAACAAACAAGTATCATGATTCTATCATGGTAGTGGTGGATAAGCTTACTAAAGCTGCCCATTTTATTACAATAAAGCTCACTCACAAGGAAACCAACATTGATGATATTTATATGAGAGAAATTTCTTGACTACATGGTATACCCAAGACAATTGTGTCTGACAGAGATCCAAAATTTACATCAAATTTTTGGAAAAGATTATTTAAGGGATTTGGAACAAATTTGAATTTTAGCACAACTTATCATCCATAATTAGATGGACAAACAGAGAGGGTGAATCAAGTGATTGGGGATATGTTGAGGATGTATGTGATGGATAAACCATCTAAATGGAAAGACTACCTACACTTAGTAGAGTTTTCTTATAACAATGAGTACCAAGCATCTCTAAAGATGAGCCCATTTGAGACACTTTATGGTAGAAGATGCAACACAACAGCAAGATGGGACAAACCAACAGATAGAGCAGTGGTTGGGCCAGAATTACTCAGGGAAATGGAAGAGAAAATTTTGAAAATAAAACATAATTTAAAGGATGCTCAAGAAAGGAAGAAAATCTATCCCGATAAGGGAAAAACTCACAGGGAATTTAAAGTGGATGATCATGTATTCTTGAAAGTAAAGGAAAACATAAGTTCCCTGAAGTTGGGAAATTGTTCAAAGTTGGAAACTCATTATTGTGGGTCGTTTGAAATCCTAGAGAGGATTAGGCCTGTAGCATATATGCTTTCCTTTCCTACTTCAATGTCTATTCATAATGTATTCTATGTATCATTGCTAAAAAATATATACCTGATGCTAATCATGTCATTGATTGGAATGTGATTCAGGTGGAGTAAGAAGGTGCCTTTCAAGTGCATCTGGTGTGCATATTGGATCAGAAGATCAAGGAGCTCCAGAATTGATCCATAGAGATAGTAAAGGTCCAATGGACCTGGTATGGTCCTGAAGATGCAAATTGAGAGAACGAGGATGCTATGTGGGCAAAATACCCACATATTTTTGAGGATTTTTGAAATTGTAGTTGTATATGTGTATATATTGCACTGAGGACAATGCATAAATAAGGGGGAGGGGAATGTAATACCCCTAGGCCGAACCCCAACTGTAAATGTAAATACAAATGTACTTAAGCTGGTGAGTTCGTTGATATCATTTTACATGCACCTTCCATGGTATAGTGCGCACATGTATTGTGCACTAAAATGATGAAGTGTGCACATTCCAGGATACCGCGTGCAACAAACTTAAGTGCACACGATTTTGAGGCCAGAGAGCATTTGTGTATATGTTGTGTTTTGAGGCTGGTGAGTCGGGATGCAGAAATGATAGTATATATGTAATATAAATGTAAATGTAATTACACGTAAATATTAATGAAAAATATATCATTGTGACATACCAACCATGTAAAAGAGTATGGGGGACCAAACTCCACTAGTTAGGGAAATGGGGCTAAAAGTTAAGGATAAGGGGATAAGATAGGAAGCTTAAGCCAAAAAGGAATATTATATTAATATTCCTTAAAGTATAAAGTATGAATAATTATTTTATCCTAAGTTCTAAGGATGGGGACAAGTAGGCCAAATTAGTTCTCAACATGACAAGTGTCAAGTTGGGAACACACATACAACTAGTTTGGACTTAGTTCATTTTCCCATCATTCCATCATCAATCACTCACTCATTTAGCTGTCCTCTGTACCTTCCTGTCATGGTACCTGTACTTGTACCTGTACCTAGTTATCTTAGGAGCTGAATTGAAGAAGCAAGTTATCAGGCCCATGGGGTATTGAAGAGGCGAGTTGCCAAGCCTGTGAAAAATTCTTTCTAGGTGAGAAAATTGTTGGGAATTGATTTCTTCAAGGTGCCAAACTACAACTACATGGCTTTGTGACTTCCCATTTGGACTATTGCTGAAGCCCCATAAAGGAAATGGGAAAACCGAGGGACTATTGAGCAGAGAAGGGGCACATTTCCTGGGGTGGGAAAGACATGTGGGGAACAAGGGACTATAGGATGTTAGTTCGAGTTGGCACCCGTGACAGAGTTTTTTCCTTTTGTCCGAGATACATCAACCTGGTTAGGAATTCCTTTACCTGGGTAGATTTTAGTCCCATCTTGGGGGTGACCCACTGTTGAAAGTTTTGAGCAGTGTGGTCTAAGGCTGGGAGGAACGTGGAAGGTTTGCACATAGTTGGTGATAATTTTACAAGGAGTTCAAAATTTTTATGTGGCATAGCCCAGTTGGATGTTGGGGATGCTACATTCTCCATTAGTGGGAAATTCAGACCTCTCATATTCTCAAATTGAGAATAATATTGACAATGATTTAAAGGATATATTTGAAGAACATTCACTAGATGCACATAGAATTTTCATTCAATATGATCATGGTGAAAAAGTTTCAGTGGGTTCTAAATTTCCACAACTAGTTTATATAAATATGAAGGGGGAATGTCTACATTAGATGAAAAAAAGTGATTATGATGATCATCGCTTTATATCAAAATTTCAAGATGTTGATCACTCACCTAGAGTAGAATTTAATGAAGAAGATATCTTCCAAGCATAAAAAAAAGAAGGGACATAAAAAAAAGAAGGGAATTTGCAACAAGAGGTTCCATGGGTGGTATATTTTATTTCTCAAGACAATGAGATTGTGTGTGAACAACAAAAGACAACTCTATAGTTCTCCACAAATGTTCAACACCAATTTATCTTTGCAACCTCACCATGGAAATATGCTCATTGTATGATGAAATAATATCTCCAGAACATGGCCAATGAAACAACACTCTCAATCAGAGATGGGAGTAATCATATTAATTGGTTATGTGCATGGATACATTGGAAGCTTACTTACACTTGAAAGTAGTCCTTTTATCCAAGTAGCTTAGGACAAGTATATATTTTTTTCTCATGTATATAATTTTGTTTTTTAGAAAATGTTTCCTAGTAAAAATTTGTTGGATAGAGATAATGGTTTGGGGATGACTCCATTTTCCAATGGATAAAATAGATGGTCTGATTCTAGGTCCTCATCAACCCACAAGGGGTCATTGTCCCATAGTTGGATCCAGTTATTGATGTGTTTTCTTGACACCCATCTAAGTGATTGGGGTAAATATGTGAACCTATGTTTCTTTCCAATGGAGACCATTTTTTTTTCAAATTTGGAAAGTTCCAAATACCCTTCACGTATTGATCATGAAGACCCAACAAGTTTAAAGAATTTAGAATTAGTGTTGCAATTTTTTTTATCATGAAAGGCTAACATAGATGGTTTCTCTTTTGAACAAAAGAGAAGAAAATAAAAAATATACTAAAAAAATGGGAAATTTCTTTTGTTGATATTCTCACTAAAGGATGTGTCAGCTTCATCAACATTTTACAAAATATAAAATAGAGGTCATATGCCCAAGATATACTATTTTCCTTAATCATCTTTATTTTCTCAATCATCTCTATATTATTTCCCCATACTTAGTCATTTTCCCTAATAATTCCATTTACTTAGTTATTTTTCTACTCTCCACACTTCATACTTAGTCATTTTCTTTCCTCCCCTTACTCCATACTTAACCATTTTTCCTTCTTTCCACTCTACTCTCCATACTTAGTCATTTTTCACTACTCTCCATATTCCTTTACACTACTCTCCATACTCATGTACGTAGTCATTTTCATGAATGTGGATGCGGGAGCCCTTCCCTCATCTTCACCTTCTACTCCTAAACCCACAACCCACATTTTTGCAATACTCAATTTGCACTTCCCACTTCCACATCACCCAAATTGCACCCTTCATGACTTAGTCATTTTACTCACTAGTGCAGACCCCCTCCCCTTCTCCTCTGGGGCTGTGCGAACTCCTGGTCTAGGATCATTCGAACACTTGAGTCAAATTGACTCTTTGGCTCCCTGCTGGAACATGACAACATTTACCAAGGTCCCTCTTTCTTCAAAGTGCGGGTCTCCTTAGCAACACAACTCTCTTCTTGTCCCTTCAAAGACAGTTGGCATCGACACTCGTTCTTCGTGCTAGGCCCTTTCTATCGATGAACTCAGGTTGTGTCCCAGGGATAAATCACAAGAATTGCTTCGGGCTTCGACTCTTTCCACAACTGCCAACTCTTACGTTCTCGAACTCCGAATCAACGAACTCAAACAACGCGAGGATCAACGGTCCCCATCCCTCCATCCAATAAACGGTCGCGATCTATTCAGACTCCAACATTTGGGAGTCTCTCACTATCCTCCTTGGATGTCTCCGAGAGTACTATTCCTCTGAATAATGCAGATTGTTTCCATACGTCCCTTATAGATCCAACGGTTTGGATTCAAATCGCTCTTCAAGACTTCGCGAAGATTTTTTTTTTCTCTTGGAAAACCTCCCGAAGCTCCAACTCCTGGATCTCCTGATCTCCTACCACCTATCTCCTCTCAACGATTGACGATTTCAAATTCTTTGGGACTTTGGAAAGTCCTCAACCCTCTTGCACACTTAACACAATTTCTTCCCGAGACCTAGATTGTTCTCAAATTTTCTTTTGCACTCCTTGCAGAGTTTTGCGCTATTCCTTCTGATATTTTTCTCGGCTTGAAACATTCCAGGTTATCAGTTCTTTTGTGTCATTTCGCGGACTTTCTAGTACCCTCCTAGCAACTTAACGCCCTTCCTCCTCCTCATCTTGTAAGACGAGCTTGCTATATCCTTGGCGCACCCCTTGTGCTCGGCTAAGTCTTCTGACGACTTCTCCCTGAGCCCTTCCAAAATTCTTAAGACATCTCCTTTCCTTTGTCGATGCACTCTTGCAAATCCTTCCTTCCTCAGAGTGTTCAACAACCCTGGGGTTCTCTCAACGCTTCCAACACTCCAGAATGTGTTGCTCTTGTGTGCACTTGCACTTGCTCTATTCCCTCCTGGAAGAGTATTACAGAGTGTTCAACAACTTTGCGTTGTTCTTCCTCCCACACAACCTTTCTTCCCAAGGTATTAAGAAACCTTGCAAATTCCCTCTGAGTCTATGAATTAGCCTAGTGTGCCCTCCTAGAAGCTTCTTTTCTGACTCGAATGAGTTCAGACACACACTCCTTGCTTTAGCTCATAGAGTTTCCACCCTCTGTCGCGCACTCCTTGCACTTACCCTCGAGAACCAGAACTAATCCAACACACTCATAGATAGAAGATCATAATTCTATTCCTGTAGACGATTTCTAACATACATCTATAGTATAAAAACATACGAATGACACTCACAGTTAAACATTTATTACACAGAAATTAGAAAACAAGAAAATCTATCCTTTTCTATTAATGTTGGAATGTCCATTACAATACATGAGTCCGAACTGCAACCGAGTCTCAACTTTCTATGTTTTTCCATACTCGTTTATTTTTTTCACTACTGTGTAAAAATACCAAGATTTATACAAGAGGGGCTCAATGAGCTTCCCTCCAAGCTAAGCTAGTGGTGTCTAATTACCATTCAAAATGACTGACTTAATGAGGTAGATTAGAATGATGGAAATATGATCTGAATTGGATGCAAATCCCTCCTACCATCATCCACTTAATGGCGACCTCATCTACAGATTGTGTGAAGGCACAACTTGGATCTACCAACCTGTCAACATTAGTTTCCTTAATCACGATTTAGATTTTCGAAGTTAAAATGAGAGGGTAATGCCTCTCTCTTCCTTGAATGCACACCACTCGTGCTAATCAACTGGCACGTGCTGAGGTGGAGCGATGCTCCTGCATCATAATCCACACCTATGAAAATTCATGATATCCTTCTCATGAGCTACCCAACTCTGTTGAAATCCTCC
The DNA here is from genome assembly GCA_009831015.1 of Picea engelmannii. Lineage (NCBI taxonomy): Eukaryota > Viridiplantae > Streptophyta > Pinopsida > Pinales > Pinaceae > Picea > Picea engelmannii. The sequence continues at coordinate 22,084 of WSFP011402913.1, forward strand.
TGGATCCCAAAATTTCTGCTGGAGCTATCCTTCTGATCCTATGTTTCCTTGCTGCTGCTACATCTTCATCTTCCCTCTTGCTCACATAGGTTCTTTTCTGTTGAACTTCTCCTTGCTGATCGCTTCTTCTGCCGACCTCAACATCAACCTCCTCATCTCATCTACGAATTATTCCAGCCACTCCATTGACTGGTTTTCTTTGTGCAGTCTGATCGACTGCAAATCTTCATGAGAATCTATCGGTAGATCGTCCTGACCTCCCATGGTACTTTAATCCCTTGTGGTGCTGACTGGCCACTCTGCTACAGACTCAAATTCCGCAGTCTCGTCACTGAACTACTATTCAACTACCTTCTCTAACAAAACAACTCCTACCATTTCTTCGACTGGTCCCATTCCAGCTTCCTCCAGTTGCAACTCATGCTGGTATGTCTCCTCTGGCATGGATATCTCGTGGTAGCCTCCTTCTGGTTCTGGACTATCCAACCAATCCTCCAGTTCCTTTAACTCCATCTCTCACTGAGTGAGTAACTCAAATGGGTGTTCCTCTTTTGTTGGGACATAATTCAGTATCTTCTCCTTCTCCTCCATGACAGTCTCAGTTTGCTGTCCTTCTATTTCATCTGCAACACCTGTGCTATCCTTTCCTTGGTTGCTTGGTAGGAATATATTGACTCCTCCAATAACCAAAACGCTCCTCTGATCCTTATCCTCTGTGATGGAAGTTCCCAACTTGTCATCATTTTCATTCACATGGCTTACAGTTTAGCATGAATCTTCATATGGATGAGGCCTTTATTCCTCCTCTCCATATGTCAACACCCCCTACTGACGTGAAATCTCAGCTGAGCTCATCTCTTCTCCCTTTCCCACTTGAAAATTTTGGATGTCTCCTCTTCCCTCCTAACAGGTTATGAGATCAACTGATCCCTTCTCATTGCCCACCTGGAAACCTACGATATCCTTCCTAGATATCTTTCCCTTTCCATTGAGGTTTTCAGCATATCTCAACCACCTTTTTAACACATGTTTCTACCTCCTAGCCAACAAATTTCGAACATGCCAATAAGCTGTCCTTTTCAAGGGCCACTCATACCTCTAGCGTATCTTTGCCTCCTGCTACATCTTAAATTCTAGATTCTCCATCTCTGATCAGATTTCACTGAGCTCCTTTTCCATCTCAGCTTTTCTTTTCTGTGGTCAAAATTCTCCTCGATCATGCTCATGACCTCTAATGGACATATTTCTTCACCTACAACCTATCTGGCTATTTACCATCTTCTACACACCTTGCAATAGTGTATCACACTCTGTCTCCCTTTCCTACATAAATCAATTTTGTGCTTTGATACCACTTGGTGCAGACCCCCTCCCCTTCTCCTTTGGGGCCATGCAACCTCCCGGTCTAGCATCGTTTGAACACCTGATTTAAATTGAATCTTTGACTCCCTATTGGAACCCGACAAAATTTATCATAGGTTCCTCTTTCTTCAAAGTGAAGGCCTCCTTAACCCCGCAACTCTCTTCTTGGTGCTTCGAAGAAAGTTGGCGGTGACACTCATTCTTTGTGCTCGGCCATTTCTATCATGTGACCTCAGGTTATGTCCTGGGGATAAATCACAAGAATCGCTTCAGGCTTCGAGCTTTGACTCTTTCCATGACAACCAACTCTTACGTTCCCAAACTATGAATCGATGAACTTAAATAACACGAGGATCAATGGTCCCCATCCCTCCTTCCGATCAATGATCATGATCTATTTAGACTTCGACCTTTAGGGGTCTCTCTCTATTCTCCTCAGATGTCTCCTGAAGTACTATTCCTATGAATTGTGTATATTGATTCCACACATCCCTTCTAGATACAACGATATAGATTCAAATCACTCTTCGCGACTTTGTGAAGATTTCTGTTTTCTCTTGGAAAACCTCTCAGATATCCAACTCCTAGATATCCTAATATCCTACCGCCTGTCTCCTCGCAATGATGGATGATTTAATGGTCTTCAGGACATTGTCAAGTCCTCGACCCTCTTGCACACTTAGCAAAATTTCTACCCGAGACCTATAATGTTCTCATCTTTTGTTCTACACTCCTTGCAGAATTATGCGCTAGTAACTCTGAGATTTTGCTTGGATTGAAACCTTCAAGGTTCTCATTTCTTCTGTGTCCTTCCATGGAATTTCTGGTGCCCTCCTAGAAACTTAACACCCTTCCTCCTCCTAAGCTTGTAATATGAACTTACTGTATCCTTGGCGCACCCCTTGTACTCAGCTAAGTCTTCTGACAGATTCTCCCCGAGCCCTTCCAAAAGTCTCAAGGCATATCCTTTCCTTTGTTGATGCAATCTTGCAAAGGCTTCCTTCTTCAGAGTGTTCAACAACCCTGGTGTTCTCTCAATGCTTGCAACTGTCCAGAATGTGTTTCTCCTATGTGCACTTGCACTTTCTCTATGCCCTCCTGGAAGAGTATTACATAGTGTTTAACAACTCTGTGCTGTGCTTCCTCCCACACAACATTTCTTCCCAAGGTATTCAACAACCTTGAAAATTCCCTCCGAGTCTGTGAATTATCCTAGTGTGTCCTTCTGGAAGATTCTCTTCTGACTCGAATGAGTTCAGACATGCACTCCTTGCATTAGATCACAGAGTTTCCACCCTCTGTCGCGCACTCCTTGCACTTAGCCTCGAGAACCAGAATTAATCCAACACACTCATAGATAGAAGATCATAATTCTATCCCTGTAGATGATTTCTAACATACATCTACAGTATAAACACATACGAATGACACTCAGAGTTAAACATCCATTACATAGAAATTAAAAAATAGGAAAATCTATCCTTTTCTATTAATGGTGGAATGTCCATTACAATACATGAGTCTGAACTGCAATTGAGTCTCAAATTTGTATGTTTTTCCATACTCTTTTTTTTTCCACTACTAGGTAACAATATAAATATTTATACAAGAGGGGCTCGATGAGCTTCCCTCCAAGATAAGATAGTGGTGTCTAATCACCATTCAAAACACATGACTTAATGAGGCAAATTACAATGATGGAAATATGATCCGAATCAGATGCATATCCCTCCTACTGTCAACCACCTAATGGCGACCTCATCTACAACTTGTGCGAAGGCACAACTTGGCTCTACCAACCTATCAACATTAATTTCCTTAATCATGATTTAGATTTTTGAAGGAAAAATGAGAGGGCGACACCTCTCCCTTCCTTGAATGCACACCACTCATGCTAATTAGCTTGTGCATGATGAGGTGGAGTGATTCTCCTTTATCATACTCCGTGGCTATGTAAATTAATGAGCTCCTACTAATGAGCTTCCCAGCTCTGTTGAAATCCTCCTAGATCCCAAAATTTCTCCTTGAGCTTTCCTTTTGCTCCTCTGTTTCACCGCTGCTACTGCATATTCATATTCCCTTCTACTCATGTAGGTTATTTTCTATCCATCTTGTCCTTGTTGATCGCTGATGCAGGAGCATCGCCAACTCATCAAGCGAGCCAACACATCAAGCGAAGATCAGCTGGACAAACCAACCCAAATTTTTGAAATACTTTGGGATTGTTGCGCAAGTCTTAATGAACCATTTATGAAGGTGCATTTGTATATTGTATTGGACCTTGAGCCTTTAAGCTCTCGTCCTTTGGTAGATAGTCGACATTTAATCTAGTTAATGCTGGTAGATAGGATTTTAATTCTAGATTTGATAGCTTAGAGTCCGAGAGGGAAAACGGATATAGACACCCTCATTGTACCATTTTAACATAAGAGAGGAAGCATTCAGGAGAAGAGAGGAGCAAGTAGAGAATAATGTATGAAGAACACCCATGTACAAGCATTTGAATTAATAGAAGGAAGCTTTGATTCAAACTCATGGTTTGTGTTGTTTTCTCTGTGTATTGATGTTGTGCTCATGAATGCTTGCTTCTTGTCATGCATTTGTTTTTATATGCTGTGCATGTGATTTCATGTTTCAACTTGAAGTCTGAAAGGGGAGAGAG
>ML858638.1:4250-16421 GCA_009831015.1 Picea engelmannii
TTTTAGCAATTCACAGGGGGTTACTATCCCACAGTTGGAGCCAATTGTCTGTTCATTTCATGTCTTAATTTTCAATCCAAATCTTGTATAAAATTCTTCTCCCAATTCACTATCTTTCAAAAATATCCTAATCAAAACCCTTTTTACTTAGTCGTTTTTCACGGTGTCCATAGCCTTTTCCTATGAGCATAACTCTATGCTTTGCATAGCTCTATCTTTTGCACCTCTGCACTCTACATAGGTATATCCCCTACATAGACAAAACTTCAAAAGGAAGTATTGGACAATCACCTTAAACTTTGGTATATGGAAAGGAAGAAAAATAGTAAATACATTTGGAACTTAATGCATTAGCTATTGCCATAGAAAATAAAAACATGGAAAAAGTCTTAGCTCCTCAAGCATAGTCTTTTAAATTGCTACAATTGGAATAACAAAGGGAAAATGCATTGTAAATCATGACCAACAAACAATAGATAGAGAAGAATTTTTTTTATCATAGTGCCACTACAAATCATTTTCAGAAGGATCAATGGGTTTTACTTTGGAACGGGGATAATGATAATCCATCTTTTCATTCCAAGTTTGAAGACTTATGGACTGGGCCATATCAAATTGAGAAAATCTTTGGTCACAATTCTTTTATATTGGAGGATGGAACTAGAAAGGTTCATACACTGCATGTAAATGGGCAGTTCCTCGAGCACTTCTTCATTTAATCTCCAATTATCATTATTATATACGTAAACCTTTTTTTCTTTTTCTTTTCTTTCCATTTTTTCTTTGTTTCCTTTCAATACTATATACTCTCATGGTATAGCTTACTTTATTTTTTTGTCCCCTTCACAATTTTTTATTATTTTGACTAAATCAACCAATGATAAGCTATTTGGGTTCTTAGGAACTCACATAGTATTACTATCCAATAGTTGGAGTCGACTGTTCATCCATTTCATGTGTCACTTTTCAATCCAAATATTTGATAAAAAAATTCTACCAATCCACTATCTTTCGAAAATTTCCTAGTCAAAATCCTTTTTACTTATCCAATTTTCATGTTGTGTGGAGCCTTTTGCTATGACCATATCTCTACACTACTATATCTTTTGCACCTTGGCACTCTGCACTGGTATATCCCCCACACAGCTAATACTTTATTTATTTTCAACCCTTGTGCAGATAATCCATACCACTCAGCTCCCGAACTTCTGCACCTCCACACTTCCAATAGTTTCGCACCAGTGATTCTGATAAGCAACATAACTTGCATGATAACCAAGTCATTTATGGCACATTTATTTGTTCTTATTTATGAAGAAAGGGTGGAAATTTATGACTAATGAAAAGTAAATGTCACACTTTTCTATGACCTACTTAATGGTTTATTTTCTAATTACCCATATTCCATAGGTAACTCATATGTGTGGAAAGGACATTTTAGTAAATATGTGCCATGTACTTTCCCTTAAATAAATTCAAACTCTATAATGTATTATTAATAAGTTTCATTTATATCAAAGTGTGTTAAAATACTATAATTATGGAAAAAATAAAAAGAAAGGATCATTTTTGTGGCAATAGCTTATGTACCACATCCTCCAGTAAGAATATTTATCAACCAAAAATTTAGAGATGGTAAATAGGTGAACTGGCTTTCCAAACTTCAAGAATATGACATGGAGATTGAATTCCTAAAGGATGTCATAGGAAAATTACTGCAAATTGATGACTGTTATTGAAGTTGTAAATATCCTTCACGTAGGTGATGTAATAACTCAAGATGTATCTATCTTCCAAAAATTTTATAATAAAAATTCTCTTTACTTAGCCATTTTTCATGTTGTGTGGAACCTTTTCCTATGACCATATCTCTGCACTCCACACAGGTATATATTTTGAACCTCCACACATCCAATAGTTTTTCACTACATATTATGACAAGCCATGTAATTTTCACAATAACCAAGTGATTTATGACAGGTTGATTTGCTCCAATTTACAAAGAAAGGGCAGCAATTTAGGACTAATGTGAAGTAAATGTCTCACTTTTCTATGAGATGCTTAGTGGTTTTTATTTATGATTACGCATATTTATAAGGTAGGTCATATGTGTGGAAAGGAAATTTTAGTATATACACGCCATGCACTTGGCCCTAAAGAAATTCGAGCTCCATGATGTATTATTCATAAGTTTCACCTATATCAAAGTTCATTAAAAAAACAGAAATATGGAAAAGAGAAGAAGAAAGGAGCCCTTTTGTGGAGCTATTGTTAATTCACTCACAAGACAAGAATGAAATTTTCACTCATCTACTTCCACAAGTTGTTTTTGAACAATATTCCAAAAGAAAAGCAAAAGAACAGACTCTGGACTATAGGGCTAGTCAACGCTCATTGCATACCTAATTTTTTTTACTTCAAGGAACTAGTATCCTAGTGTGCTTGAAAGTTTGATTCCAAGACAATAATGATTCAGGTGAAAACAAAAGGAAAGAATCCAGTCATCCTAAATCCAAAGGTGTTTAATAAAATGTTATCTCTTCCTTCTGCAAATAAAAGTCTTAAGCTCCTAAATGTAGACACCTTCCTCAACTCTCAGGGTGTCGGCTCCAATGTATTGAAATATTTTATAATACCATATTCAAATATGATCCAAGTGGACATCGGTATCCACCCACCTATTCCACTGTCTCAAAACACAGTTTCCATCTTGGCATTTTTTCTACGGTTTTTTCAGGTCTTGAACTTCTAGGGCCATTTTGAGGCCCTAAACGACATTTGTTTTGCATGAAAGCGCCTAGTATATAGCCAAAGGAATGTATTGGTACATTTGTAATGTGTACTCCTCAGCTATACCTTTCTAACGGGATATAGATCACCCAAAAAAAAAAATTGTATGCAAAAGTAAGACCCCCAGAAAGTTGACATATCAACTAATCACATCGAGGCCTACAAACCTTTTGGAGTTTCATATTCTGGGGTTAGGGTTTTTTATGTTTAGGGTTTTCTCATTGGTGATTTATGTTAAAAGACCTTTGAAATATTATTGTAATCCTCTTCTTGTGAATGCATGTATCTGTCACATCTTTTCTCAAAGATAATCTACCACCATTCTAATGAGTTCATTGAACTCTGCATTTTTACAGTTCCTGCATATTTCATTCATTAATAGAAACTTAGTATTACTATATCTATGTGTTTCTATCATATTTTTGTCTTTTATCTTCTCCCCTCATAAATATGGATCAGTATTATCATATTGGTCTACTCTTTATCCATTTCTCTGTGCATGTCCCCAATGAGGTCAGCATATAAGGAGTTGGGACTCAAAGTACTTGAGCCTCTGAAATAACATCCTCATCAACCCTAATGGCCTCCCATGGTAGAAGAAAAGAGATACGAGGGAGTAGGAGATCCTATTTAGTTGTTGCTCGAGGAATCCCTCATGAGATACAGGGACAATATGATGGAAAAATTTTCCTAAATCCTTCGACAATTATCGACAACGGTAGATGTGTCTTCGTCAAGTGGCCATTTTTTAGGCACCACCCCTTTCAAGGTACAAGTTAATTTTGATATTCCTATATTTGAAGGTCAAATATATGCGACGCTTTGGAAAAACGGTTAAATCTGCCAGAGGGTTATTTCTTTGTCCACAATTTCTCCGATAGGGAAAATATCACCTTTGTGCTCCTTAAGGTTGTCCCCCATGTCAAAAATTGTTGGGAGACTTACAGTGAGAAAAATTCCACAAAGGAGTCTAGAATTTTTTAGGTCGACCCCACTTGGGACTCTTTTATGGATTTCATTAAGGAACAATACTACCCTATTGTGTGGGGAGAGAGACCAAACAATGTCGAATTTCAAGAATACCTTCCATACCTTGTGCACCAAGATGGGTATCAAACACTCTGAGTCACATCTAGATCTAAAATATTTTTGGGGTATCCATAGGTTCATCCAAACAAAAATGGAGTTTATGTACATCTCGTCACTGGGAGCCACTTATCGATATGTTGTCAAAATTGACAAAACAATTAAGCAGAGGAATAAGTGGGAGTTTGGATCTGTGAATGATTCACAATAGAAACAAGGAAAAGGAAGCCCTCTCCTATATAAAAAAGGAAAAATCAAGGGTGGACATCCTTAGGATTACCAACCTAAGTCACAAGCAAATAATGGTAATGGGAAGATGAAGAAAGACACTAGGCAATAGTGTGAGTGTTGGCACCCAAATTTTTGAGTTCAGTTTTGTGTGCATGCATAAATGAAGTTGTGCACACTCATTCCATAGTTTTTAATGCACCTAAGGAAACACGTGAGGAAGGACATAGAGTGCACATCAGAAAAGGTTTTGTCAGTAGTGCACCAAGTGTAAATACTACCAAGTGTGTGTCGGTCTGTGCTTTGTCAGTTGCACCAGAAACCAAGACTATGCTCACCGGAATCAAGAAAGGAATCACCAGGAAATATCCCTGAATGATTATTGTCAACATCATATGAAGACATGGGGCAGCCAGAAGATGAGTTGGCTAGGCATTTAAGATCGCCCCTAATTTAGAGAGTCTACATGGAGTGTTGGAAAGAACAAGAAGTCTGTGAGGCATTTGGATCAGATAAGCAAGTGGAGCATAGCAGAAAGAGACAGCACTTCCCAATAATAAAAAAATATAAAAGGGATCTTTAAGATTAGAACGACAGTTACTCCATTGGTTGGCTATATGGCTAGTCAGAGAGTTTTGAGTTAGATTAGATACTAGTATCGAGCTCACTCTAAGCCAATTGTAATATTGTGTGATGTTTTGAATATATTATTGTGTCTTTGATATGTCTAAGTCATAAGGAAAGGTGCATGGCACATTATGTTGTATTTTCATTGTTTTATATAGTAATGATATGAAGTTCCATGTCTATCATAGGCAGTTTTTTAGCGCACTGTATATATCTAATGTGATTAAATGCTTCCAGTAATAAAGATATGGAAGTTCTGATCTAATATGTGTTTGTCATGAATGAGTTGAATATGTGTGTGTATTGTTTCATTTCTTAGTCCCAAGTAGGTTATCATACCTGAGTTGCATGGATGTCAATTGCAGTAATGTTTTGTATGTTTAATCCTTCATCATTGTCACAAGACCTTATGGTCTATGTGATCCTATTTTCATCTCAGGTGAGACCTTCCTCAACCTTGTCCAAGGATTGATATGTCGGTGCTTTGGGGTTTTGTTGGGAATCTCTGGATGAACCCTGGGTCTAAAACTCCACAGTGTTATGAAGGATGGTATGCGTGCAAGCATGGACTGAAGTCGAACCCAACAAATGGTTTCATTGTTGGGACATGAAGTCTTTTTGAGATCAATGGAGAAAAATAAAAATGAGTTGGCATCCTTCTAAGGAGGATATCAAGACTAGATAGAAGTGAAAGAATATGGTTTTTCCCTACGAGAGATGCAAGGATTGAGGGAGAACGCAAAGGAATTGAAGGCATATATCTTTACTCAGATATGCATGAGCTCTTCTTTGCAGAATTTCCATGTATGTTGCATGAATGGTTAAAGGGACAAGCTAATGTCAATTTGGCTTCATTACCATTGGAGACAATAGTTTGGGATCAAGCCAATCTTGATAGCTTGAAGGTGCTAGATAACAAGTGGACTTGGGCTATTGATTTTTGGTTCACTTGATTGAAGGAAGCCTACATTATTGAGTTCACTATAGAATATAACGATTCTTTCAGTGAGGCTAAAAGAAAGTTTGAAGAAGGTCTGAGGAAGCAGATTCTAGAATCAAATGCACTTTGGATCAAGATGGTGTTCATAGAAAGAAGAATGATGTGCATGGAGCTCGATAAAATGGTCAAGTAAACCCCCTAGCGCGAGGGGGTTGTGAAAAGACAGGGGAAAGTTAGACAAGAGAGAGAATGGTTCTGATAAGAAGGATCCAGAAATTTTAAAGATAAGGTGAGGTATGGAATGGACCTAGAAGAGCATAGGAGAAAAAGAGCCAAGAGATATGAAAGAAGAGCTTAGCTGAGAGAGAAAATTGAGTAGAGGAGTAGAGAAGGGTTAGCCAAGGGTGTGCAGTGAAGTGTCGATCCCTGGATGAAGAGGAAACTCACACGAGATAGTGGTGTTGTAGAGGATGATGTGCTAGAGTGGAGCACAGGCAAGGACAGGCCTGTGAAGAGGTTTGGCGTCGAAGATACAAATAGTGATAGTAGTGGTATTGAGGGCCTAGGTGATGAAACTTGTACCCTTTGGATGTTGTGATATGCCACAACATTAAGAGATAAGAGATAACATATGTGGTGTTCATGGGCATAAATTTATGGTGCGCCAACAGAATCAAAGGAGGAAGCACCACATGGCTACGCGCTGACAAGAAGAGAAGGTGTCATGCAATATAGTGAGGCACCAATTAGAAGAGAATTTGACACTCAATGTAGTGGAAGTACATTGAGAAGGAGAGAGAATGGCACATGAAGAATTCATGTGATGAGTGGAGAGATCAATTATGTGCAAGGTGGCAGTGCACATATTGGACTAGGAGATGAAGCATGCAATGGAAGTGCACAAATCGACCCAGAGGCAGGATCGCATGTTTGTGGTGTAAAGTCAGTTCAAGAAGAGAGGGTGTATATTATTGGTGCTCCAGAAGAAAAGGAATATGGAGGCTACCCTAGTGGTGGGGGAGATGAGTTTATATTATTGGATGGATTGCGTGGCTACAAGTATATACCTCTATAGGTCACCTCACGATAAATTTCATAAGAAGATGGACTTACCCCCCTTTGTTCCACCCCCTTTGCACATTTTTAATCAAGAAGAAAACACAACAAATAGTGAAGAGATTAGAGTCGAAGAAAGAGAAGAAGAAGACAAAAGTGACGAAATAAGTGAAGAAGAAGGTGAAGTCAACAATACTTTACCCCAAGTGATAGTGGTGTGGAAAGATCCATCCAATAGCAGTCAGAGAAGAGGAACTAGCTCTAGTTAGAAGATGGAAAACCAAGATAGTACATTGAGGTTTCTCATGTTCCATTGAACGGATAAGGATGATGTAGAGAAACACTGGTTCATATGTGAAGCAATCTAGTCTGTAAAGAGAGTTACAGATGGCGTGGCTAAGATCATGCAACTAGAGACTATGTTCATGGATAGGGCATGGACGTGGTACGTGAAGTACAAGGATACTGCACCAGTGGGAAAGGTGAGGTCCCCAGTTGAGATCAAGCAGGATTTGCTTCAAGACTTTCAAAAGTTTAAGTCAAAATCCTAATGCATTATGGAAATCAAGGAGATCAAGCAGAAGGAAGGAGAAATTGTATGGGATTATGACCATCGGTTCAAAATATTATTGGATAGGTTGATGTTCTAGATCCAAGATGTGAATCATAGAGAGTGGTTCATTGTGGGGTTTCTCCCCCATATTTGAGTCCTGCTCACCAAGAAAAATTTGACAGCTCAGTCCGAGGTAGTCGAAATTGCAATGCACTTGGAAGCTACACCTAAAGACATAGAGACATTGATCGAGTTGGTGCAGCTCAAGTCACAACTGGACAACCTAAGAATATAGCTACAATATATGGCTAAGAATAAAGTCATGCACAAGAACGTATGGTGTACTACTTTATGTTTAGATGGGAATCATCGAGACAAGTGCCTAATCCCTCTGAATTATGTGGTGACAAGTGCGTCGAGTCCATTTTCATCTGGACAATCAGAATGGTGTGAAATATGCAGACAGTGGGGACATGTGCCACCTCATTGTCCCACATTACAAAAGTATCAAACAATGACTCACACCCTATTCTATGAGTTATGTAAATTCATCGGTCGTGATGTCAATAGTTGTCGCTCCCTCCAGTTAATGAAAGTTAACACCCGGGATGCATTATGGGTACAATAGGAGAAAAAGGGTGGTGAGCATGATGGCACTGATAGAGGAAAATATCAAGGAGGACCCCGAGGTGGATATGGGCACAATCGCGGCCATGGATATGGTGGAGGAGGAAGTATACCCCCCACATGTTTCAATTGCAATGATATTGGTCATGTCTCATAATTTTTCACTAAATCGCGTGTGCTCTATGCATATTGTTATGGTCCTGAATATGTAACCGAGGTTTGTCCTGACTTGCTAAAGAAGTAGAGGACAAGAATACCAACTATAACATGGTACATGTTGAGCCACGCAAAAACAAGAAGAAGAACGGGGAAGCAAAAGTCTGGGTAGTAACCCATGGAGGGGCGAAGACATGGGCAGACTTCGAGCATAGCGGAGGCTTGGGTCAACAACCCATTGGAAATATTAGAAAGGCACCCTGTCCCCCTCCAAATTTTGATGTTGCTCAGTACAAGTAGTTTTTGCACAATGTGTAGAGAGCCCTTGAAGAAGAAAGAGCATGCAACTCAGAGGTCTCTTGAAGAGGCACGGATCCAAGAGGAAGTGCATAGGGTGATACAAAGGTCGCTAGAGGAAGCACAGATCCGTGAAGAGGTGTTGTAGGGGACACAGAGTTTGTTGGAAGAAGCTCGTGCATGTGAAGAATTACAGTGTGTGACACAAATATCTTTGGAGGAGGCTCACTGATGCAGGAGCATTGCCAACTCATCAAGCGAGCCAGCACATCACCCGGAGATCAGCTGGACAAACAAACCCAAATTTTGAAGTGCTTTGGGATTGTAGCGCAAGTCTTTAATGAAGCGCCATATCCTTCAATGAAACATTTATGAAGGAGCACCTATTGTATTGTATCAGACCTCGAGCCTTACGCTCTTGTCTGAATTAGATAGGAGGCATTTACTCTAGTTAATGCTGGTAGATAGGATTTTAAGTCTAGATTAAACAGTTTTAGAGTTCAAGAGGGAAAACGGATATAGACACCCTCCTTTGTACATTGTAACATTAGCCTGAGCATTATTGAATAGAAGTCTTCAGGAGAAGAGAAGAGGAAGCAGAGAAATTGTGAAGAACACCCATGTACAGGCGTTTGAATTAATAGAAGACAGTTCTGATTCAAATTCATGGCTGGTGTTGTTTCTCTGTGTATATTGTTCATGTGCTTATGAATGTTTTTTTTCTTGGTATGCATTTTCTTTGTATATGCTGTGCATGAGATTTCATGATTGAAACCGAAGTCTGAAGGGGAGATGGAATGAGTTTCAATTGTTTCTCTATCTGAGCCAGGAGATTCCTGCAAGGTGTGTAGTTGAATTCATCCGTAAGGAGTGCGTTGATTAAGGCTCGGCAGTTTGACTTTGTTCTCATTCACCCAGAAGTGGAAATAGGTTGTTGAAGCCGTGCAAGGAGTGCACAGGCTGAAGGAGAAGTCTCAGTTGTAAATCTGAGCAGAGGAGATTGAAGACTACTGCTGCAGGAAGTGCGCAGAGTCTGAAAGATTCAATACTTGGGAAGTTGTTGAATGTCGAGCGTGAAGAGTGCGCACAAATTCCTCTGAAAGAGTCAGAGTGGAAAAGCTCAGGAGGTATAGCACCTTCGTGATATCGTTGAAAGGGAGCACAGGAGGTTTTTGTCGAGGAAGGTTTGAGCAGGAGTTGCAAGCGCAGGCTTGGGAAGTACGCTCCGAACAGGAACATTTAGCCTTCTCCAGAAATCCTCATGGAGAAGAGAAATCGACAATCGAGGTCCGTGGAAGGAACTCGCGAAAGACCACCAGCCGTTAGATCCCGAGGAGATGTGCATGGTTTAAGCCTTAGTGTGCAGGGAAGGAGCTAGGGCTCATCGGGACTCGCTTCATCGGAGAATCGGAGTTTCCAGGGACGAAAAACTCTTGTGGAAAGGAATCGCGACCCATCAAATCCCGAGAGGATCAGGGTCATTGATCACAGCAGGGATACATGGCGCAAGATCCCGGGGAATCGGGGTTCGGTATTTCAGGGTTCTCACATACAACGGAATCACAGCAGGAGAAACCGCGATTTCTCAAAATGCGATGGTCCCACAATCACACCATTTTGGTGGAGGACAGGTGTCGGGAAGTCAGCCCTTGTAGGAAGATGGCGACAGGTGGCATCGGCATATCGTGAGCTCGGAGATTCATGAGTTGGGGCCACGAAGATTTGCGTCAAGGTTTGTGAAGTCGCGAGAGGTGATATCTTGGCAACCATCGGTTAGCGTGTGGGGCCGCAAGAGCGCAAGAAAGGAGGACAGATGTCATCAGGGATTGGAGGATCAGAGATCCCACGAGCGTAAGTTCTACGCATTTCAAATCCGCGAAGTCTGAAACTCTGACGGGGAGCAGGCCGCGGTCTCGTGGAACGGTAGGTCATATACGGAAGGGGCTAACCTGAAGGGGCTTGGAGTGGAGAGAGGTGCCATCGCGAATTGGGGTTCGGAGATCCATGGTGCTAATGAAACGCGACATCACATATGCCGATTTCCCGATAGGGAATTCCCCGATAGGAACGAAGAAGTATCGGCATTGAGACCCATCGGGTTTCGGGGTTTTGTGTAGCACGAGGAACGTGCCCACGAGTTTCGCGCTAACGCGAAACCCGATTTCCCGATAAGGAAAAGGGGAGATCGCGGAGAGAGTTCTATGGGTATTGAGAGGTCCCGATAGGGGATCGGAAGAACCTTGAAGTTATTCGGGCCGAGAGCATAAGAAGGTCCTGAGGAGGTGGACGTGCTCTGTGGAGTGCGATTTGCGTCACTCACGTGCGTGAGGAAATACAGCGCACAACCCAAAGATCGATAAAATAAGCATGTAGACAGAATACGTTGTGACGCACTAAGGAAAATTATTATGAAGAACAACGCTAAGAAGAGTTGAAACGCATAGCACACACATAAGCCTTGTGTGACCTAGGTCGCATGGTAGAAGTTGAAGATAAATTCAATACCTTCTTACATGGTTTTTTGTGCTTGCTTAAAGATACAAAAGCTGCAAGTAAATTGACCCAGATGTTAATTGCTTGTATGAAAGAACAAGGAGAGGATACCACCATATCAGCTCTGCTACCAGAAAGGGATGTTTGTCAGGTCAGCAAGCAAAAGAGCACTGGCCAATATTTTAAGATGATAGCATAGATTGGTGGGTATGACATGGATGGATTCATGTTGGACCTGGGATCCGATGTGACCATTTTACCCAAGAATTCTTTGGAAGTGATGGGTAAGCCTAAGTTAGGAAGTGATGGATCCATTCATTTATCCTATATTACATCTTTTATAACCTCATATGTCATGACCAACATGTTTTACCCAACTGATTATTGTTGCTTTTATAAAGCACCTTCATTGATTTCCTAAAATGCATCATTGATTTGCATATGAAACACATATTCCAAAGCAAATCTACCATGAGGAGGATGGATTCCATGCATTTGACATACTTCAACAAACATTATTGAATAAGACTAAAAGGATTGAATGGTTAATACACACATTAATGAATCATCATTTTGAATGCATTCATATGATTGAAATTTCAAGTCTATTGTTTGTTGAAGCAAGAAAAAATGTTGTTACATAAGGAAATACTTTTGGTTGTCACACAAAAACCAACCATAAGCAAGAAAAAAAAAAGTGTTGTTACATAAGGAAATACTTTTGGTTGTCACACAAGAACCAACCATAAGAAAGAAAAAGAAGTGTTGTTACATAAGGAAATACTTATGGTTGTCACACAAGAACCAACCACAAAAGAAGTTGCCACTTAGATATCTTTCAACAAAAGAAGGTTCCATCACACAATTTAGGAAATTCAATGCAAGGTTGCATGAGGACATGCAACACCTTCAGTTGGGGGGTATGTTGGGTCGCCAAAGTACCATCTTTTTACCAACCTTTCACTTCACTTTCAATTCACTTTCACTTCACTTTTAACCATATTTCGCTTTCCCATATGCTTACATTAAACCATTTTCATGATTACATGGGTTTTATACATATTATTTTCCAATGCATCTATTTTAGTATTTTTGAGTGAATTTATGATTAAATATTGGAAAAATGACTTGTTTACACTTATATATGAAAGTGGGATGAGTTTCATGATGTTTAAAGGTGTATTTGAAGACTCCAACCAAGTCAAATTTGACCATCAAACCTCAAATTCGAATTTCCTCTTCAACCCTTTGAAGATTTGATGAAGATTTGGAGATCTACTCAAGTATCTTGGATGGAGATTAATCATGAAAGAAATAT
>WSFP011402925.1:0-26105 GCA_009831015.1 Picea engelmannii
CCATACTCCAACACTCATACTCCCCATGTGACCATTTCTCCTCATCTCTCTCCTCCAATGTTTCTCTCCCCCTTTGACATAAATGGAAAAGGGTATATCCCTTTGGGGCTACTCCCCCTTTCTTCATGCTTCTGATATTTCTCTTATGATATTTCGCTTTCTCCCCCTTTGACATCATGGGAAAAAAGGGTAAATCCCCTTGCAGTTATGTCTCCCCCTGTCATCATGTTGTTGATATTTATTTCTTGTTCTCTTTCTCTGACAATTTCTCTCCCCTTGAATTCTCTGCAATATGGCATGTATATCAATGTCAGGCTTCTTGTACTTTCTTCCTTTCCTCTCTTTCGGTGATTCTTGTCCATTGTTGCTTCCTCTTGTAATTCACTGACATATATAAAAAGCATTCAAAGTTACTTGACTTCAAATATTCAAGGATTGTCATATGAACTAACATCATTGACATAGGCATCCAACAATATTATCTTGATCATATAAATCTTCTTGAAGTTTTATATCTATCTTAATATGCCCTTCACTACTTGCATTATTGTGACTAACTGATTCCACATGTCAATATGCCTTCATCCACTATTTTCATCTTCTTTGACTGTACCTTATAAGTGTCTCATGAATTCGTATTTGTCATAAAATTGTCCATGATTCTGATACACAATGTTGACCCATTTGTTGCAACTGATTACAACATATTCCTGCTCTTCAAATTAACTCAAATATGTCTAATGGTTTTGTCTATGTATGTCATTGCTTGGAATATTCAATACAAAAAGTGTGCCAATGATATTCTTTATAACTGTCAGTTGATACGTACATGGGAATGTGTTTTGAAAGATGGTTCTTAAACAATTAAACTATCGCAAGACATTATGCACTTTTGTCATCAAACCACTCTAAAACTACCTTCCCAAAATATAAAAACACTTCAGACTACTCGAAAGATAGTTCTATGATATATAGAGCTTTTTCTTAGACTCCCCCTATTAAATATTCATATTTACTTGGAGTCTCCAAGTCGTATGGCTCAAAAAGATGGAGGAAGTCATCCTAATGCAGAGTAATCTTCCTCTTCGTTCATGGATTCATCATCTTCTTTAATTATGACATCTTCTTATTTACCTATATATTCATCATGATCTTGTACTACTGCAAATACTGAGAGTATGATTTCTAGAAGTATTTCATTCACTTGTTCTTGCTTTCTTTTCCAAACCTTCTTGTATCTGATGTCAATTTCATGGAAGTATCCATCATGATTCTACAATCACAAGCTATGTGTATATAGTTGTGGCATTTGTAACATTCAATATTGTATGGGGCCACATAAGCATTTATTTCTTGACCATTTCTTCCATAAGCTCTACAATCTACAACTTTATGTCCAAAGTTATTACAAGTAAAACAATAACCATAAAATAAACTTTGGTACTTGGGAGTGAATGATCTTCTTTATGATGTAGTCCTTCTAAATTCATGCCTTAGTTGATCACGATCTTCTCTTCTGTTGTTTCCTTTACAATGATTGAAGATTCTTTGATACCTAAAAGTGGGGGGTCTTCTTTGATATCTATCTCTTTTGTAATCTTCTTCTTGAGTTTTCTTCATTTATGGAATATTTTTCTTTGAGGGCTTGCATTTTTCCTTCTTGATAGAGCCTCTAATGACTTCCACATAACTCTTTTCTTTTTCTTCATTCTTCCTTTCTAGTAACCTATAACATTTCTGTTCAAATTTATTTATTGATGGTGTGGAGCTTCCTCTCTCTTCAACATTTTTGTTTAGCTTGGCAACTTTAACTCTTAATGTGACAACTTCTTCTTCAAGATTATCACAATCTTCTTCTTTCTTCATCATCTGGATCTTCATAACTTCTTTCGTTCTCTTTGCTTCTTCAATTTTTGGTCTTCAAGGTGATGATTTCTTCTCCAAGTCTTCTTTCTTGTTCACTGAATTTTGCTTCAAGCTTGTTTAAGTCCTCAAATATTTCCTTAAGATGAGTTGTCAAAATTTCTTCTCTCTTATCTACTTCCTTTCTTTGTGATACTATTTTCAGCTTCCAAACATTGTTTCTCTTTCAACTAATCCTTGAGAGTTTCTTCAATCACTTTGGCTTTGTCCAGCTGAGATTTTAGATTCATGAAAACCTTCCCGACTTATCTAATACCTTCCTTTAGCATGATCAATTATTCTTTGAGTGACTTGTTTTCCCTTCTTTATTTATTTATCTCACTAAAATAACTGACTAGTTCAGCCTCAAAATCCACTATTCCTTCTTCACACTCTTCTTCTTATGAATCTGTCTGACATGATGAACATCTTCCTTATCATTATATCCTTGCATATTATTTAATAATATCTGAATTTGTGATGTTATGAGATCCCTTGGAATAGAGATTATGCATATTTTCCCAAATTTCTTTGGTTGATGAACATTGTCCCACTTTGTCTTTTACCAGATCAGGTAATCCTTTCAGGATGAAATCCATTGCTATATTGTTGTTTCTATTAATTCCTTCTTGGATGCAGTCTTTGATTTGTTTGAGCCGATGTATCCTGTAGAAACTGAGTACCAAACATCATACCCATGTGCTCCTATAAATGTTTTCATTATATTTCTCCATATCTCATAGCTTTGACCATTATGAACACCAAACATTGGCACTATGTTCTTAGTGCAATCCATGATCTACCTTCCAGTGGCTAGACCGTATCTGAAGGAACTTTCTTTGATACTAGTTGTTAGAATACTGAGAGGAAGGGGTGAATCAGTATGAACACTTTTTACCACTTTCAACCATAATATATAAACTTCAATTTTATCAGAAGTATTCAACAATTTATCACTTATGCATTCAGTATATCATAAAAAATATCATTCATCAATACATAATAAACAACCACAAATACATAGTACACCATAATTTACGTGGAAACCCAAATGGGATAAAACCACATAATGCTTTCTTACATATATCGAGAATAAATTCATAGGAAGAACCAACTTCCAAATTCTTCGGCACCAACTGGAAGGAATCTCCAACCCCCTATTTACAATCTCTAACCTGAAGGAAGCTATAACTCCCTGAATTCTCTAGCTACAACTAGAAGGAGGCTTTAACCCTCTAATTTACAGGCCCCAACCTGAAGGAATCTATGAATCCTTGTGTTCTCTGGATCTAATCGGAAGGAGGCTATGACCCCCTGATTTATAGGCACCAACCTGAAGGAATCTCCAACTCCTTATATTCCCTTGCTCCAACTAGAAGGAGTCTACAACCCCCTTTCCTTTCCCCATCTTATCGCCCTGAAATATAAGTATATAATCAACATGTCACTACTATTGATACTGTCACTGCCACTATAATTGATACATCAACCTGTCACTATCATTGTCACTGTCACTACCACTATCATTGTCACTGCCACTTTCCTTGTCACTACAACTTTCACTGTCACTATCATTGTCACTGATATACCATCATCAACCAACTATAACCATATCCACTCACATGGATGCCAAAACCATCACCAATATGTGCATCAAACTAAATGCCATAACAAGAATGTGCTATATGCATACACCATGTACCATATACATCAACCATGTACCAAAACCTGTACCATACCATGCATCAACCATGTACCAAAACCTGTACCTTATCATCAATAACGTGCCTCAACCAAGTACCAACATTACCAAGCATGCCTTAAGAATGTACCACAACAACCAATGCATGTACCTCAAACATGTGCCATAACATCATCAAGAAGTGCATCAAACATGTATCAATATCCCCAAGAAATGTACCTCATACATGTGCCAAAAATATGCCTCACACCATGCACCTAAGATGTTCCTCAACCAAGTACCAAAGAATGTGACTCACACATATGCCACCATATACCAAGAGTATACCTCAACCAACATCACAAATATGTGTCTATAACAACCATGACATATACCAAACCAGATACAAAGGTATACCTCTAACAATGTACCATGACATCACTCAACCATGTAACCAAGATGTACCTCAATGCAAATGCCCAAATATCCAAACCATGCCTCAAGCATGTACCAAGACACAAAACATGTAAAACATACCTCTGTTTCTATAACAGACCTAGTGCATTATATAACAGACATACATACCTTCCTCAACCTCAATAACCTGGTACAATAATCCTTCCTTAGGTATGACTTAGCCTCATTGGACAAAGATTTTCCTCATGCGGGGCCTCACATGACAGACATTAATTGAACCACGTGGGTGCCTCGCGGGACACCTGCAGTCTGATCCGTGGGGTTCATCCAAACTATAGTATCTCAAAAACCCTCGCTCTCCTATATAACCCTGATATGTTCACCTTCACACTTCCTTTCCTACCTTCAACTCGCTACCGCAGACTCACAGATAGATCACTTGTTCACATAGAAGATATTCAATAAACTTGTGTGTGTTAATGTTCATATGAGAGACTTCTTGAAGTGTATTTATTGTTTTTCAAAGTAAGTTCTTTCCTTAAATTTAGGGGCCACATGTGATTTCTTGTTACAACCACTTTACTCTTTAATTAATGACTTACAACTGTTTAGAGCTTCTTAACCATTCTTTGAGGCTTTTGACTTCATGGCCTCTTAACTCCTCAACCGTGAGGAACTACGTGGTGTACCACCTACCATTCGAAACTGCATGATGAGGATTGTCCATATATGAGTGTGTTACTTTCATTTACACTATCCCGCATGTCCTTATTCCTTAAACAACTTCGAGCTTCATGACCACACCTTTGTGGCTTCTTGTAGACTTCTTCAAATGCTCCCATCATATCTGTTGACATCAATGACAACCACTTCAATTGACATCAATGACAACCAACTTACCATCACTTCACCAATTAATTTTGAGAATCTAATCTTATGCTAACAATGGTTGAGATTACTTGCACTTATGGGAATCGAACTTGGCCAAATCAATTGTTCCACATACTTATCACTTTCCATAATTAGTCGATTGGTGTGCTTTCAATTATTAGTTGGATAGGCAACAAATAATTTATTTATATGATTTTAGGATAGTCTATCAAATAAGTAAAGAATCCATTTCCCAAATGCCTCAAATTTCAGACCATGTTGCATGAAACCTTGGATGATGATGAGCTTACCTATAAGCACCAAGAATTATCACAGTTTGAAAGAAAGAAGTTTTTGAGTAATCTATTATCCCCTTATCCTCCATTACCAACTGGTCCACCTCCTTCCAAATCCACCATCTTCCCTAAAGTAAACAGG
Source organism: Picea engelmannii (assembly GCA_009831015.1). Lineage (NCBI taxonomy): Eukaryota > Viridiplantae > Streptophyta > Pinopsida > Pinales > Pinaceae > Picea > Picea engelmannii. The sequence goes on from WSFP011402925.1 coordinate 5,309, forward strand.
AAAATTATTACCATTATTTGTCAGGTTTTAGGATATGAACATGATAGAGCAATGGATGAGACAATTTTAGGGATTCTTTTTGTCTTATGTCCACCAAATTCAATCACCTTCACAAAGTTTTATTATTTTCAGTTCCTACATGAATTCACAAACCCCCAATTGTCAAATTTCCACAACACTAAGTCTTTTAGGTATCGGGCCTACTTGGTGCACCTCATATGTTTCAATAATTCTTCATATTTTGGGAGATTTGGGATCAAAACAATATATGATTCAAGTAAACCAATCCAATAATTGAGTGGACTAAGGAGGTAAGGAAACAAGACTAGAATAAAATTTACATCCTTTATGTAAACAAGTTCATGGGTGCATGTTACATTTTTCTCCATGGCACTCAACCTCATAGGATGTTTCTTGAGTTTAAAAAGATACCGCAGTTGAGAAAAGATAATAGATTAGTAAATTGTTACCTAGATGAGGATCACACCCTCATTAGTGTTTATGTTTTGAACAGGATCCTTACAAGCTGCCAATTTTTCTAACTCCAAGAATAATTGATTTGGAATGCATAAAAAAAAAAATCATTTCACATTATTTTCATTTTTCCTAGCATAAGCAAGTCATCACTTTGAATCTGCCTCAAGAGGTTGGCCCTTTATTCTTCAAGATTATAATTTCTCTAGTTGTTACAAAATAAATGCTACAACAGCTGGATTTTGAAAAAGGAAGTAAATGGGTGTATGCCCACATGGCATGATTGCATCCATAAGGCCCATGTACAAACATATTCCAAATCATGTAGTGGAAATAAATGTTAACTTGGATTCATGGGAAGAGTTCAAGCATATTATAGAGGTAGAGTCCCAAAATCAAACTACCACTCAGTCAGTGGACCAATCCAATGTAATTCAAACTCCTCAGAAACAATAATTACAAATTGGAAAGAGGAATTTTTCATCGATGCATTTTGAAATGGATATTGATGATCAGTTGATTGAGAAGCTAAGAAAAAATCTTAAATGTGATGAATAATTAGACTTACATGGGTTCTTAGATGAGTTTGCAAGAAAAGGGAAGAGTATATTGCAAATCACACAAGGATTAAGTGAAGCTAGTTCAGCCTCAAAAGGACATGTTATCACTATTGAGAATCTCATTTTATCTCTATTATCAACAAAAAAAGCTTCACAAACCTTTATAGCTAAAGGAATCTCTAATTATAAGCATCCCTCACTCTTTTCTTGGTGTTTGGATATAAATAGAAACAATAAATAGGTGAAAAAAGGAAATGTATCCTTGGGCTTGGGGAGAAAACAAAACTCAGACAAAGTTAATATCTGATGTGGATTACCAATAGGGTACATTCAATTTGGTTGTGCTAGAGTCAAAGGTACTTAAGCCTCTTTTTCCTACAGATTACAAAGCCACTCAAATGAGAGTAAATCTTGGGGAAAACAACCTTATGGATATGATTGAAGTGCACAAGAAAAAAAGTGATATGTTGTATAGAGGGTTCTTGAAATCCTTTTCCAATGAGAGGAAGATGAAAAATATGGTAATGAAAATAGACAAACAGTTGAAGCAGGAGAGGATGGCCACTAAATCCAAGAAAACTCATATTAATGAGTTGGAGAGGAATATTATTTACCTAGGAGAAGATCCTAAAATTATTTTTGTTGTAGGATACCTAATCAAAGAGAAGTATAATGAGATTAAGGTCCTTAAGAAAAAGCTAAATGTTATTGATATACAACATGTTCAGACCTTAGAGCTATGGGATATTCATGAGAAAAAGGAGCAACTTTACTATAAATTATTGGAAAGTAGAAATATCATAGAACACTTACAAGATGAAAATGAAACCTTGAAAGTCCATCAACAAACTTAGCTATTGCAGGAAGCCAAGTCAACTACAGGGAAAAATGCTCCATTAGAGCCAATAAAGGGATTATCAAAAGTCATGGCTGATTTGAGTGTGAAGGAGATTGAGTTGGGCATTATGACAAACTAGCTCAAACACATAGATTCCAAGGTAGTAGAACTAGAATATTAGGTGAAGAGCAGAGAAGTACTTTTGGCACAAATCAATGCTTCTAAAGAGGAAGCTTAGAAGGAAGCAATGAAAATGAAGGCAAGGGTGATAGGGAGACCAGACATAAAAGGAGATAAGCATATAATTTGGGATGATATATCTAACACAATTTTTAAGAATTGGTCTTATTTTACCCTTGTGCACGATGAGCTTGAGCTAATCACCTTAGTCTTCAAAGACATAAAAATAACAACAAATGAGTTGGAGAATAAACCCGATTTGGAAGTTGGTATAATAAAATTCATGAAATACATAACTAAAGAGGAGTTGAATGATTTGCATTTCAATGATAGAACTAGAAGTGTAATGGATGCTAAAAGAGTCATTACAAAAAGGAAATTGTTGCAAAATGTGGAAAGTAAGGGCCATGATCTTATGAGGGAAATCTCTACTTTTAAGAAGATTTTTAGTGATGTCATAAAGCACAGATTACCAACGTTCTGAAATGAAAATGGGGATTTGTATCCAATGAAAAATTATCAGAAGTTGTTAGATGACAACAAGAACAATGATAGCAAGTTCAAAAATCTTAATGGCACTTTGAAGGGGCAAGATGTAGTAGAATTGTTGGAAGGGGATTTTGAGTTGTTGCACAATCTGAAAAAGATTTTTAGGAATTTACCTCCCCTAGTTTATGAGAAATACACTAATTTGGATGAGGAAGTAATAAATATGAATGATCATAAGTTTACAATGGGAAAATATTGGAAAAGGATGTCTCAATTTGCTAAATCTCCATTAGGGAAACACGACAAATCGAGTGGCACACGCCCAACTCCCTAAGGGAAGATTTTACTCAGTAATTTTCCATGTACATCAATTTTTACCTGTTTAAATATTATAACTATAAAGAGTATTCTATTTATTATTCATTATATCAATCCTCTTTTGTGGATTGATCATGTCGGGCATTGTAATTGACCAAATCCCCTTTTGTGGATTGATCAAACCCTAATTGTATTATGAAAATTGAGAAGTCGACCCCCAGGCTAATTAAAAGTGTTTTTAACCACTAAGAAGACAATTCGGCACTGCCCCAGCAAAGAGACACATTTTCATCACTTGCCAGTTTGTATAAATAAAGGAAGCCAGCACCTCATTTATTCACTCACTCAACTCACTCATCTAGTGTGCAAGTATTGAAGGAAGTTGTAGTTACCAGTTGTCGAAAGAAGGAAGAGAGAGAGGTGCATTTATTAGTAGAGGATATTCTCTAGTGTTTGGTTTATTGTCTTGATATTGTATTGGCTATCTATATTAAGGAAGTTTTTGCTGGGTTTTCTCCCCCATGAGAGTTTCCCAGGATAAATGTTGTGTATCTTGTGATTTTGTTTCTCTCAGTGATCCTATCTATGCTATGGTTATCTACTAATTTGAAAAGAAACATAATAATAGCTTAAACCTTAACATGTTTTCAGAGCTAAGCTGAAGAGAGCATCTTTCACTAGATAAAGAAAAACATCATTGTTGTTGTACAAGAAAATGAGGGATTTTTATTGAAGAGGAATTTCAGCCCAAAAGTCATCTAGAAATGTGCACCCTAGCCCAAGGAACTCTTTGGCACCTTCAGAGCACCTTTCCAGTGGATAAAACTCTCGGAAAGTGAAACCCTAGTTTTCACTGGTATGAGAAGTACGAGTCCAGAAATCTGTTGGTCAAGTTTGAAGGGGAAAATTTTGGATTTTCTGAAATCTGACTACACCAGGCTACTCGCCTCATCCAAGCACACCTCCTGGTAAGTTCAAAATTCAATTCTAAGCATTTTCAATTTTTGGTCATTTTCCTAGCTCCAGGTAAAGATGTCTGCAAGCACTAAGTTTGTTGACAAGCTAGAAGGTGTGTAAAACCTCTGTGCTTGGACGTATAGGATTTCAATCATTCTTGAAGACAATGACCTAGAAATATTCATTAAAGATGTACCAGAATCTGTCGATGTTGTAGCTAAAGAAAAACACCAAAAGGACACAGTTAGGGCCAAAAGAATCATTGCAGATTCTATTAAAGATCACTTGATTCCTTAAGTGGATTCAAAGAAGACTCCAAAATAAATGTTTGATGCCCTAACCATATTATATGAAGGAAGGAACATCAATTGGAAGATGAATCTAAGAACTCAACTCAAAAGTACAAAGATGCAAAAAGCAGAAACAATCCAGGAATATTTCTCCAAAATATCACAATTCAAAGAAAATATAGAAGCAATTGAAGATACTACAGATGAATATGAACTTATAATGATATCCCTTAATGGTCTCACAAGACCTTGGGATGCATTCATCCAAACTATTTTTGCCAGAAAGGAGAAACTACACTTCGACAGTCTTTGGGAAGAATGTGTTCAAGAAGAAGAAAGAGTAGCTAGCCGAGAAGCATTGCTATCAAGAGATGAAGATCAAGCCCTAGATACTCATACTAAATAAGGAAGAAACAGGTATTACTTCCAAAAAGAAACTCATAAGGAGTCTCAACCCCGAAACAAATTCATACATAAAGAATCTCATCCTCCAAGGAGATTCCAGAAGTTTCATAAAGGTCAAAGAAGAGAAAAAGATTTATCATCCTACCAATATTACCATTGTGACAAGGTGGGACATATTGCTAAGAATTTTCCAGCTAGATGAGAAGAATACAAGAAGATAAACAAGAGGCACCATGCCCATGCAGTTGAATATGAAGAGCCACCCACGAAGATGACAAAAGAACAAATTAAATACTATGTCTTAATCTCTTCCATTTCAGGATCGGTGTCACCTAGTGAGGACACTTGGCTCATAGACAGTAGTGCTTCCAAGAACATGATAGGTCAAAGAGACATTCTCTCTTTCCTTACAGAAAAGAATTTTCCCCAGAAATTTACACTTGGAGATGATTATCAATACGCTATCAAAAGAGTAGGAGAATCAAATTACAAACTTGATTCAGGGACCCCAATGAATATCTAGGATGTACTATATGTACCAGGTTCGACAAAGAACTTACTTTCTATCTCATCTTTAGAGAAGAAAGACTTCAGAGTTCCCTTCATAGATGGATAAGTTTTTATCTGGCCCAAAGGAAAAACCATGGAAGAAGCAATTGTTATTGGAAAAAAAGAAGGTGGCTTGTATAAGCTAAAGGGTCACTCAGAAGCAGCCATGACCCATTCCATTGAGAATCCATGTGAACTTTGTCATAGAAGATTAGCCCACATCAACTACGAGGAATTACCATATGTAAGCAAGGAAGTCACGGGTCTACCATAATTCAAGGTTGACCATGAAGGTGTGTGCAATGGATGTGCACAAGGAAAGAACATCAAGAACCCTTTTCCCGAAGAGAGACGGTAAAACAAAAGGATTCATAGAGTTCATTCACTCGGATGTGTATGGACCAATACCATAAACCTCCATCAATGGGTATGTATACTATGTATTGTTTATTGATGACTATTCTCCTAAAACCTAGGTTTACTTTTTAAAATCAAAAGATGAAGTGTTCAATAAATTCAAGGAATTCAAAGCCTTGATAGAGAATCTTTCTAAAATAAAGATTAAGATACTCAGGTCAGATAATGGAGGAGAATACACCTCAAAAGAGTTTTCAAACTTTTTCAAAGATGTTAGGATCAAGAGGGAGATAACCACTCCCTACAATCCTCAACAAAATGGTGTGGCGGAAAGAAAGGACATAACTGTAATGGAATCAATGAAGACTATGATCCATGATCAAGATCTTCCAATGCACTTATGGGAAGAAGAAACAAAAAAAACAGTATATATACAAAACAGATTGTTCCATAGTGCTCTTGGGTTCAATACCCTTGAAGATATGTTCTCCAAAAATAAGCCAGAAGTAAGCCATCTCAAAATATTTCGCTACCCAATATTTGTACACATTCCAAAAGAGAAGAGAACCAAGATGGACCCTTCAGGAAAGAAGGGAATATTTGTTGGATACTGTGAGGTCTCCATGGCCTTTAGAATTTATATGTCAGGTTACCATCATATTGATATCAGCATGGATGTAACCTTTGATGAAGATGCAACACTCAAGAAATCAAGAAGATGTCAGCTTGAAGAAGCATATGAAGAAGAACATGTGGCTCCCATAGTTACAGAACCAATGAGGAAATTCATAACTTTCCCTGATGAGGAGATTCTAGAATATCATGACATAATAGAATCTCAAGAACCTCCCCAGATGACAATATCACATAAGAGAAATCCATCCTGGGCAAGGGAAACTATTTAATATGGAGATAAGTATGGTGCCCCTGAAGGAACCATGAGACAAGTGAAGAAACCCAAGCCATTCTCCAGTTATATGGCTTTGATGTGTGATCTCTTAGAGAAGGAGCCTACTTGATTCGAATAAGCCATTCAGAAGAAAGAATGGGTAGATGCCATGACAGAAGAATATCAATCCATCATAAATAATGATGTATGGGAAATAGTTCCCAGACCGAAGAGCAAGGATGTGGTATCTTTCAAATGGATTTTCAAAATAAAACATGTTATTGATAGAAGTATTGAGAAATATAAAGCAAGGTTTGTTGCTCATGGATTTTCTCAAAAGGAAAGCATTGATTATGAATAGACGTTTTCTCTTGTAGCTAGATACACTTCAATTAGAACCATCATAACCCTTGCAGCTAAGATGAAGTGGAAGTTACACCAGATGGACGTGAAAACAACTTTCTTGAATGGTGTCATTGAAGAAGAAGTGTATATAGAAAAACCTCAAGGGTTTGAAGTTGAATATAGGAAGACTCATGTCTGCAAGTTGAAGAAGGCTCTGTACGGATTAAAGAAATCTCCTAGAGCTTGCTATGTGTTATCACCATATAATTCCCAGTTGTGTCCAAGTTTTGGAAATTTTATGACGGATTAAATCACCGCAGAGCTGTGATAAATTTAGATGACCCGTCTATATCTGGCAGTGTTTGGACGAAATAGTGGAGATATGAAGAATAATGCTCAGTCGACTGTCGATCTCAAAGGTAGCCTGGATCAATGGCCGAGATGTGTATCGAAGATACAACCTGCACAAATATTAAGTGGTCAAGGGCGAGTCGGGGAAAACTGTCACGGTTTTTGAGGGACACGTGGAACCCTTAGAAGTATATCGAAAAGGAGGGTTGTCTGACCAAAACCACTTTTTTCAACCTCCGATGTCAAATTCATCGGGCAAGACACTGACTGTATATCTTGAAATGACTCGGATCAATGGTCGAGGTACAATTCGGTGATCGAAGTAGCGCGAGAATTAGCCGACAAGGGGCGGATCGGGGAAAATTGCCCTGGTTTAAATCATGGACATGCGGTGTTCTCTGAGACACATCGGGGCTAAGGGTGGTTCATCTAAAACCACTTTTCTCCAAACCCCGATGGTAATAGACGCCTATAAAAGGAAGGAACCCAGGCATTATTCTAATAGTATTTGAAGCAGTTGAATGTTCAGAGATTTGGCGCAAAGCTTCTATCCAAATTTCAAAATTCAGGACCGAACTAGATCAGTTTTCTCGCTGCTTATTAGGTATTCTTCACGATGGCTGCCAATCCTATTGTTTTATCCGTGAGTGAACCAAATACTGCCTCTAGGGAAGATTCCCTAATTGACAGAGATTCTGACGTTTTCAACACAGTGACAATGGTCTCACCCATTTCTGTGTCCAAAGTGAATTTGTTGAACAACGTCGGATCCCACATATCCTTTCTTGAAGCGGCTTGGGCCTCTTTTTCCCCTTATGTCGTAGAAACAATTTTCCCATTCCCCGAATTTGTGAACTAGTGTGCTGAGAGATATTCTCAGGGAGAAAGAGTCATCCTAAACAAATTAGGGTCAGAAGTCCTATGTAAAGTAGATGGTCCTTCACTTTGACATGCCCTAAATGTAACAAACACCTCCCCTGTGGTGTCAGAACCCTTTGAGGAACAAAGAATGATTATGATTTATTGGGAATGATTGCCCGAGGTAAAAACTTTGTTTTTGCAAACCATAGTCAAACCTGAACATCATTCAAAAAGTCTATCCCTGCCTGCCAATCTAAGCATCATGATCGTCGAAGTCCAGTGGGCTTGCTCTCTGCTGAGTCAAATTCTAGGTCTAGACAATGACAAGTTTGTGGTAGAGGTTATGTTAGGAATCCTGTTAATTTTCTTCCTATCTAGGCAATCAGTCCGTGTCAGTTTTGATGAATTTATTGCGGAGAACATACATCAACAAATGGTTAATTTCAGCTCATTGAGACATTTCAGATACTACTCTCATCTCTTGAGAATGTTTCTGGGATCTAACAATACCGAACTTCTTGAAGCTGCGTTTATTTTGACCGAGTGTAAAAAGATCACCATGCTCATCTTCATCAACAAAATCATGTCCAGAATATACAGTCTCATTTTCGGTTCAGATTTTCCAAGAGTCCTGGAAGAGATGAAAAGTTTGTTGCAACCGAGTCCAGAGAATACTATGGGAGACTGGATGTTTTTCAATCAGTCCACGATGATTTGGGTATATGGATGCCAAGAAGGACCTCACCTTTTACCAGTTTTCCTGACTCCTAGGATATTTGCATTGGAATTTATAAGACAGAGGATCATCTCAGAGATTGAACACTTCCTCAAAGCTCACAAGGCTTCAAATATGAAATTCCCATTCGTGGTAGGTCCTTTTGTGGTGAAGAGCAAGTCTTGTTTGCCTCAAATTCAGTCTAAACTCAATGAATTTGGGTTCACACAACTACAAGGAAGAAGATACGTTCCACATCAGGTTATATCAAAGAGAAGATTGGCGAGCAGACAAGGCCCTTATGAACATGAGCACGTTGAAGAACTAGATAAATTGGCCAATCTAGAGACCTGCACAGAAATGGAGGTCATCACGCTGCATGAACAAGCAAAGCAGACAAAGACTACTTCCCAGCAAATCTCAGCACAAAAACCCTCACCCAGGTTGATTATCAAGGCTTCTAAAATGAGCATCTTCAATAAGAGAAGCAGTTCAGAAGCCCTAGGGGCTAGCGACCAACAAGATACCCTCAAGAAAATGAGGGCCACATCACCTTTTCCAACTATTGACTTGGAAGAAGAAGAACATAAAGCAAAGATGTGCATGGAGATAGTAGACACTAAGGTCCAAAATGAAGAGATCAATCCCGAAGACAAACCACGAAACAAAGGCAACATGAAGGTTTTCAGCAGAAGGAAACACATATTTGGCCAGACTGTCGAGACGGTTTATCAATCTAAGGAATACTTGCTACATCAATATGCAGTGAAAGGGAGTATGGTCGATAGCGAGATAAAGGAGCTTTTTCCTGAAGTGGAAGGGACATCTCAGCGCAAATCTCACCTACTCTCAGTCAGAGATGTCGAGAAAAAGACATTCAACATTGTAGTGGCCGATAATGATAAGGTATCTGAGTTCAAGGTACACTATGAGAACATCGACACTCCTGACAAAGTGAAATTCCACAGAAATGTTACTGATATGTTGTACGCTGATTACCTAAACTTAGCTTTGAAAGTTGCAAGGTTGACAACACATGTATTGAAACTGGATGGACAACTGAAACAAGAAAAGGTGTCCAACAAAGCTTGGATGATGCAGGTAAAAATATTAGAGTCTAAAGGTCCACAAGGGGTGAAGGCCTCTATGGATGAAAAGGATAAAATGATTCAAAGTTTGAAGAAAAGATTGAAGATGTCACCTATAGACCATCCACAAATAGCAGAGTTAACTACTTTGGAGCAAGAAAAGGAAACCTTCAGACAAGAGGCTCTAGACTACAAGGCTAAGGTGTTGCAGTTCGAGAAAGAGAAGGAGAGTCAGTCATAGATGCAGACGAAAACATCAGATATGGAGATTATCATTCCTGCTAATGCAGAGGCTGGATCAAATGCTAAGGGGTTAGTTCAGGATATGTCCCAGATAAGTTTGAAAACAGGCGAGATCAAGGATCTAAAAGAAAACTTAGAAAAATTGAAACAAGAGGCTAAGGTGAAGGACGAGAAATTAGCTCAACTCTATGGAGAGAACCAAGACTTGCAGGAAAGAGTGAACAAGCTAAAAACCATATTGAAGGGTAAAACGCTACTGCAGAGAGCCAAACATGTGATATGGGACGCGATTGCTGCGGAGGTTGTTAAATTCAGAAGTTATCTAAACTTTATTAATGACAAGGACAACATGGCTACTACAACTTGAAACCACTACACTGTTGTAAATGAAGTGCTAGCAAAGAAGCCCTTAGAATGGGCCCAAAATGCCATCGACTTGTTGAATGTCATACCAACCGTCGATCTTCAGACCATCGGTGTGAAAGACAGGACTGCTTTAATCATTTCAGCTAGGAGAATCATTGCCAAACAAAACATGCTCAGATCGGTTCAAAACAAAGATATGAAAATGGACCATAGCATATAGGAGTTTAAAGATGCCTTCGAACAATTGTTTGCTAAAGGCCTCCCCTCATTCTAGGATGGTAAAGGCTCATTGTACAACTAGGAAGATTACCACACTCTTCTCATGCAATGCAGGATGGACCATTCCAGGTTTGAATATATGGAAGAAAGTCTGAAGGTTCCTAGCTTGGTAGAAAACTTAGCTACTGATTTCAAATTTCTGAACAAATTCAAAACAATGAAATTCAGCGTGCCAATCATGTCCTACGCAATGTGCATCGACCTAGAAATTTTGATTAAAGAAATGATGGACTATGAAATCCCCTCTGACGCACAATGGAAGGAACTTGTACGGTTGGGAAAGACAAAATGCCACGTCCCCGGAACCAACAGATGATCTCCAGTTGTCACCCATCTTACCAGACCTAATGGAAGTACAGAGAAAACCAAGGGTAGCGGAAGCAGCCAGGCGGTCAGAGAGATTATTCATGATGGTGAAACGTTTCTTTTTGTTAATGATTGTAAGTCATTTCGTATACCGAAACTGACATCCAAAACTGTTACAGAAGCTGAAACGTTTCAGTTTCAGTTATTTTTTATCAAATTGTATAAGTACTAAGAGGCTTGAATTAGCCAATGTTGGCATAAGTGTAAGAGCACCTTTTTGGTTGTATCAAACTTTATTTGTAAATTTTCCGAATCTGAATTGAATACAAATGCAGAAGATTTTGAAGTCTCTATGAAAATATTCTAACGGGTGGTGATATGAGATTTGTTTCCTTTCATCGTATGTAATTCCTGTAGCCTGTCATTTCATTTAAATTTTCTTCTATTTAAATTGGAGAGTTTAAAGGCCCATAATTTTTCCTGCGACGCTCATGGTCTAAGCAATTTAAACTATGTGATTGTCTTCTTAACTTATTCAGAATTCGTTTCAGCAATGCTCTGATGCAGTTATTTTTCTTCTTTATCTTCCTACACATCTTTTTATTTCAAGAATAACTCAGATTCATTGCCTTATTTATCCTTTGTCCTCTGGAGAGTTTTATCAATCTATGCATTGTCTTCGTTCACTTTCATAATTTTGAGTCCATAGCTCATAGTGTTCCCCTCTTCTTCGCCAACAACTCTATTAAAAAGCTCCCAAACAAATCAAATCTAGCCGTCGGTTTCCATAGATATATCAAGTGACACGAGAAAGCCCTCTCTAAGTTGGGCAGGCTAGTGCCTCATCTCTAAAGCTGGTTGAAACAGTTACCTCTTTCATTTGTCTATTCAGCCAACAAAATTTACAGAGTGCTAACAGTATGGAAGCATTGACAGTTTCCTGATGAGCTTGGGCTTTACCAAGAGTAAAGTTGACTCTAACCTTTACTTCAAGGTTATGAATGATGAGCCTATTATATTGTTGATGTATGTGGATGACTTATTCTTAACTGGAGAAGAAACGCTCATCACTGATTATAAGAAGAAGCTTGTTGTAGAATTCGAGATGAAATACCTTGGCCTAATGCACTATTTCTTAGTTCCTTAGGTTTGGCAAATCCCAAAGAAGATCTTCCTCAACCAAGGGAAGTATGCAGTTGAAATATTGAAGAGATTTGATATGTTGGAGTGAAAATCCATGAATACACCCATGGAAACAAAGTTGAAGCTCTTGGTTGACACTTCGTTAGAATTGATTGATGCTACGCTGTACAGACATATCATTGGGTCATTGATGTATCTGACAAACACTAGGCCAGATATATGTTTTGTTGTGAACACCTTGAATCAGTTTCTGGTAGAGCCCAGACGTGTTCACCTAGTTTCTGCAAAACATGTGATGAGGTACCTTAAGGGTACATTAGATTGTGGTCTCAGTTATAATGGATATCATGACTTCATACCGAGTGGTTGTACCGATTCAGATTGGGCTGGAAGTGTCTCTGACAGAAAGAGCACTTCATTATGTTTTTTCAGTCTGGAGTCATCCATGATCACATAGAAAAGTAGGAAGCAATCAAGCATTTCTCTCAGCATGGAAGAATCATAATACATTATTGCATGTTCTACCAGTTGTGAAGCCATATGGCTTTGGAAGTTGTTGACAGGTTTGTTTGATCTAGAGATGGAAGCAACTGTGATCCTATGTGATAACTATAGTTGCATAAAGATGACAAAGAACCTTGTGTTCCATGACAAGTCAAAACACATAGAGATCTGATATCATTACATCTATGACATGGTGCAAAGAGGAGACATAAAGCTCCAGTATGTTAGCACAGATGAACAATTTGTTGATGTGTTAACCAAGCCTGTATCTCGTGTAAAGTTTGAGCACTTTCAAGATAATCTTGGTGTAGTCCAAAAGGACCTCCCTCGAAAGGGGGAGTAGCGTTGCGATTCCAGACTCGTGTTGTGATGCCAGCCTAGTGATGAATATTTCCAGCTTCGTGTTGATGTTGTTGTGATGCTAGCCTTGTGTTGTGATGCCAGCCTAGTGATAAAGATTTGCAGCTTTGTGTTGATGTTGGTGTGATGCCAGCCTCGTGTTGTGATGTCATCCTAGTGCTGAAGATTTACAGCTTCGTGTTGATGTTGTTGTGATGCCAACCTTGTGTTGTGATGTTGACCTAGTGCTAAATATTGTCAGCCTTCGTGCTGATGTTGTTGAGATGCCAGCTTTGTGATGAATATTTACAGCCCTTGTGCTGATGTTGTTGAGATACCATCTTCGTGCTGAAGATTTCCATCCTAGTGTTGATGTTGATGATTCTCCAACCTTTGTGTTATTATATTGTTGTTGTTGATGTTGTATCAACCTTGTGTTGTTATTGATGATGATGTATTAGTGTTATACTAATCCATGTTGATGCATATGATGATGATTCCATTTCAACTCCCTGCTGTGAATGATGATATTGATGAAGAGAAAAAATTCTGATGATTTATAGATATGGCAGTCAGTGTTCCAGACGATGTTGATGTTGTTGCCCTCTCTCTCTCCTGATGATGTTGGAGAATACCATTTTTGTTAAGGGGGACTGTTGAAATATTGTAACTACAAAGAGTATTCTATTTATTATTCATTTATTATTCATTATATCAATCCCCTTTTGTGGATTGATCACGTCAGGCATTGTAATTGACCAAATTCCCTTTTGCGGATTGGTCAAACCCTAATTGTATTATGCAAATTGATAAGTTGGCCCCCAAGCTAACTAAAAGTGGTTTTAACCACTAAGAAGACAAGTCATCCCTACCCAGTGAAGAGACACCTTTTCAACACCTACCAGTTTGTATAAATAAAGGAAGCCAACGCCTAATTTGTTCACTCACTCAACTCACTCATCTAGTGCGCAAGTATTGAAGGAAGTTGAAGTTACCAGTTTCCGGAAGAAGGAAGAGAGAGAGGCGCATTGCTTAGTAGAGGATATTCTCTAATGTTTGGTTTATTGTCTTGGCATTGTATTGGCTATCTATATTAAGGAAGTTTTTGCTGGGTTTTATCCCCCATGAGGGTTTCTCAGGATAAATGTTGTTTATCTTGTGATTGTGTTTCTCTCAGTGATCCTATATATGCTATGGTTATCTAGTAAATTGAAAAGAAACCTAATAATAGCTTAAACCTTAACATTACCAAGGTAAAAACATTTCAAGAATAAATAAGTAGTAAGAGGTTTCAAGAATTTGGTTTGCGTACAATTGTATATATAAAGGAGAAACAAGGAGCATAATTAAAGGGTTGGAATTTTTGGGAATTAGAGTGTAACATGTTCTCAAGTTTTCCATATCAACAAAGATCACAGAGGAAGAGATAGATTATGAGAAGAGGACAGAGGGTTTGTAGAGATTCATTCACCATGGTCGTATCAGTTTGTATTATTGCATTGTAATCCATTTTATTCTCCAAGTAAAGTCATAGCTATTCTTCAAACATCGTAGATCTTATTTTCTCATTAATTAAAGCCTTATGCGGGAATTGGCATCATATTCATTGTGAATGTATGGTGTTTTTAATGTGATTGGAATTGAATTCATAATAAATAATCAATTTATTTACCTTTTATGTTTAATATGACTGAATGAATGAAAACATCTTATGATATTGTTGAATGTATTAATCATGAATTTTTCCTATGTTTATTCCCTTCATAACTTCAGATTAACATGTTTTAACTGTTGAATTCTTTATGCTCAACAAGTTTTTCTTTCTGTAAAGACTGCACGATTCATTCACAAGAATACCTTGTATGTTTTATTGTATTTTTCTTTTGAATCCATCCACCCATCACCTTTAAAATCCATATTTTTGATAAATATGGGAAAATTCCTCTTGGGATGAGAGTCCTCAAATTATCTTGTCTGAAACAATTTTGAGGATTATGAGAAATTGAAGAATATTATCAAAAGATTTCCGCCACAATACATCTTTAAAACCATATCTAAGTTTTTGCTTTGAGGTGCCTTGGCATAGTTCCATTTACAACTTGGAACATATCAAGGGATAACATCTTTCAGTTGTTGGGTATTTCATCATCACTTGTTCTTCTTGGTTTTATGGTTCATCATTATAATGATGTACAGAGAATTTACAAAACAAAGCAATTTTAAAGCCTAAAGAAAGAATGCGTAGAACTAGCCAAGCTCGTACCTTGTTAGCATGTATTTCACTCATCAACATTCCACCATTCTAATATTACCCTTCTCAACCTAAGTCATTATTAAACCATATTAATGAGCATTTGGTGAAAGTACTATTTTTCTTTTATTTGCATATAGTTGATAGTTGTTACATATTATGATGTTTAAGGAATAATGAATGACATTTTTTTTCTTTGATGAAAATATGATTTAGATGAGATTTTTCAGTAGAGGTATGTATTTATAAAAACTATGCACATATGAATGGTGTTCGTAGGAAGATGAAAGAAAATGGATGTTGATCCATTGTATCATATGGATGTTGACACCATAACTTCAATCAAACTCTATTTAACATCTCTTGTTTTTTATCTTTAACATTAATTTAACATCTCGTGATTCTCATATTATAAGGTAACATTTTAATATTCCATGCTTCTCATATTGTGGCAGGGTGATCGTGGGAAGGCACCAACCTTGGAGTAGGTAAAGAACTAACAATATCCATATCCATTTAAACTGAATTGTATTATTGTTTTTATAAATGAATTAACTTGTTTTTTTGTTGATATATGTAGTTGTCAACACCTTATGTTGACAATGTGGGCGCCGATGACGATTTTTTTGAATCCATGGACCCGATGGAGAAAATTAAAAAGGTTGTGACAAAGGAAAACATGGAACTTATTTCATTAGGTAGGTGTGAACCAACAGAGGAGAAAAACAAAACATGCAAAGTTTTGATGGAAGATATACAATGATATGCAGTAAGTGCCATCTTTTAAAAAGGTTATTTATCACATATGTTCATTTATGAATTTTGTTTTTCTACTTTTACATGATCTAGATAAAAAATGTTTTCATTATATAGGATTTATTAAAAGCTACTCATCAATATACTCCTTAGGCTGATGTTGGTAGAAACGATGCTCAAACACTACAACATCCTACCATGAGCCACATACCCATGAGGCTCTTTGGCTCTTTGCTTGTGGCTAACATCCCCATGACACAGATGAAAAAACCTTTTAGGGCTCATGACACAACCTCACAGTGCACTCCAGACCAAGCACATTATGGTGGAGATGAGCCAATTGGTGACTCTACAAATTGATTTCTTGGATCATCACATGTTACCAACAAGGGAACAATTCTGGTTACCTTTCTGGTGGATGAGAACATTGTTCCGATCAAGACACGAAAACTATTAGGTATTTATGAATTTCTTAATTATTTTCTATTATATAATTGAAACATACATTTCTCTGATTATTTTAAATTAATGATCATATTGTTCCGCATGAAAAAAAAATTAATCATATGAATGACAAGGCCTTAAATATTTTTGGGCCCAACATACACACACGGTGGAATACTCAGAATCTCAATTTGAAAAAGGATCTTATCGTCCACTTGGTCGGATTATTTGGTGAATCCTTTGAAAAAATTGGAGTCACCTCATTGGTCGGTACATATTTGAAATATGTGAGGGCTCAATATAGGGTTCATTTGTGGTGACAACCCCCTTCCATCCTTTGGGTTGGCACAACCTCCTGGTGTACGATCGTTCAAGTCGTCGAACTGAATGGTCCATCAAGCTCCTGATGGAACCGATCTGACTTGACACGGGCCCTTTTGCCTCCCTGGCACCAGCTATGGGACACCTGCGGACCCTCTCCTTGCGCTTTTCAAATCCAACACCAACGTTGCTATCTCCCCATGCTAGACTTTCTTTCTGATGTGACCATGGGCTATGGTTGTTGGCCAGCTTCCTTCGGGATCCCGCGCTTCGAAATTTTCATGAGATGCCTTCCCCTTTCCCCAATTCCTGAATCGATGAATACTCTGGGACTAGATCTACGGTCCACGTTCCTTTCGCAATCGACGGCGGTAATCGAATCACGAGTCTGGACTTCACGAGTCCTTTCTCCTCTCAACTCCACTTTTCCCAACTTGTGAATCAACGAAATGTCGATCTCGCTCCACGTGTCCTCCTTGATGGATGACTAAGATTTACTTCGGCTCTTAGCTCTTCGGGACTTCTTTTTGAATTTTCTCTGAAGGGTTCCTCCTTTGAAATACGTGACTCTCTGCCACGTGCTCTTCCAGATCCAGTGGCCTGGATTTACTTCACTCTTCGTGACCTCATGAAGACTCTTGTTTTCTCATGGAAAACCTTCCTAAGCTCCTGCTCCTGAACTTATCGATATTCTGCCACCTGTCTTCTCCTCGATGATGGATGACTTCTCCATCTTCGGGACTTTGGAAATTCCTTGACTCCTTTGCACACTTAGCGTAATTTCACCCTTCGAGACTTAGGCTATTCTCAAAGGATTTCTGCACTCCTTGCAGAAATTTGTGCAAATATCCTGTGACTTTGCTCGACTTGAGAATCTCTAAGGTTCCAAGTTCTGTTGTGAGCTTCTTGTGCCCTCCTGGAAGATTCTTTCTCTGCTTCCTGATATTATAAGGTGAACTCACCACACCTTAGGCACACTCCTTGTGCTTGGCTCATTTCTTCGACGGCTTCTCCCTCAGCCTTGTGAAAAGGTTTAAGGCATCTTCTTTCCTTTGTTGATGCACTTCTTGCAAAGCCTTCCTTCACCATAATATTCAACAATTCTAGGATCCTCCAACACCTTCAACCGTGTTGCTTCTGTGTATGCTCCCACTAGCTCTATCCCCTCCTTGAAGAGTGTTCCATAGTGTTCAGTAACTTTGGATTGTGCTTGTCTCCACACAGTGTTTCTTGTCAAGGAACTTAACCGCCTTGAAATTTCTCCCCGAGTCTGTGAATTAATCTAGTGTGCCCTCATGGCAGCTTCTCTTCTGGCTCCACTGAGTTTAGATACGCACTCCTTGTGTCAGCTTACATATTTTTCTTGCTCTGTAGCTCACTCCTTTCATTTATCCTAGAGAACCAGACTTAACTAAATTCACTCGTGGATAGAAACCAGTATCTCTACCCTTACAGATGATTTCTAACATTCATCTACAATTCAAAAACATGTAAAAGACATTCATAACACAACATCCATTGAATAGAAAGATAAAACAGGAAAAATTCTCATTTTCTTTTAATGGTGGAATGTCAATTTACAATGGTGGAGTCTGAGCTGCAACTGAGTCTTGGCTCTCATCAACCTCTCATCTACCAACCTATCCAAACCAATTCATCTAACAACCTATCCAACCCAACTCGTCTAACAACCTATCCAATGCAGCTCGTCTAACCTCTAATTTTCTTACAATACAAATATTTATACAAGAGGGGATCAATGAGCTTCCCTCGCAATCTTAAATTAGTGGTGTTGAATCGCCATTCAAACACCTATCTAATGGACAGATTCTAATGATGGAAATCTTCTCCAAATGGATGCAGGTCCATTCTTCCATCATCCTATTAATGGAGACCTTATCTCCAGCTGGTGTGAAAGCATAATCTGGCTCTTCCAGCTTGCCTTCAATTAATGCCCAGATCACACTTTGGATTCTCAAGGAAAAAATGACAGGGCAGTGCCTCTCCTTCCTTGAATGTGCACCATGCGTGTAAATGAGTTGGCGCATATTCAGATGGATCGATGCTCCTACATCAATTTGCAAACAAACCATAGGTATGAGCATCCTCCAATGATTCCATAGAGTGAGTGGAAGAATCTATTGGAGGATACAAAGGAGAAGTCAATTACAAAAGAAGGAAAGATGCCACCTGGTCCAAGAAGGTATATAATATTTGGAATTTAGTATGTTGAACTTTATTTAGTTCTATACAAACATTATCATATACAACCTATTGGAAACTTTTCTTAGGCTCCCATACACGTCAAAAGAAACCAAGGAAAGACTATAAAAACACAGGAAAAACAAAATTGTCCAAGGTTTTTACGTGAAAGAAAAATCATGAATTGTAATTATAAAATAATTAAACCATATCATTCCTATCATCATCCAAATTTTACTTAATTGCATCCAATAAGACAAATCTAAGATCTTGTGCAATGTAGGGGGATCAATTCAAAAATGAAACCACTCAAGAAGACCTCCGACTTGGTTTCAATTTTGTCTTTCAAGATGTCGTTGGACTTCGAAAAAGCATGGGAAAAACAAAATATTCCCTTTTGAACAAAGTCATAAGTGGAATCAATGGACTTTAATTGTTGATTACTTGTAAAATCTATTCATGATTGATTTCACCCATAAATGAATGTGTCTTTTTATTTTAAGCAAGAGAGAAACAACAATAATGACGTCAACAGTGGAAAGCATCCCCATGATATTGGAGTGCAACCCGATGATAGTGGTGTGCAGTCATGTCATGACGGTGGAGTGTATCCCAATCATATGGCGTTGTGCAGCTCGACCATGACAATATTATGGCTATAAAATCAGAAGTATGGATTATAATTATTAATATTTACTTATAGATGGTGTACTTAAAAATTTTATTGTTTCAATGGCATAGTATGTAGATGAGGATGCTTGGAGAGAGCAGGGAAAGAGAAGGAACATATGGTAGTCGAACCAATGGTATCGACTAGTCAACTTTGTAAAGAACATTATAATGCTATTTGCATTAATGAACTACTTCTATGAATAATAACTAACCATATCAATTTAACCCTTTTTGTTATTGTCGTCGATGTCCCTCAACAATATACTTCACATTGTGGATTGTACAAGAATATGCATACAACACATCATACCATGCATATTGAATCAACACCAGGAGAGGGACCAACAACTAAAGCAGATCAAGAAATGGATGAGCCAATCAACAAATATATGGAAAATAAGAATAAAATAAATAAATGATTGTATGTATTATGAGAAACATGTATAATGGAAATATATTTTGATGATAAAATTTATTTATATATATTATTTGTTGCTACCTTCTTATGGATGAATGTTATGCAATTTGTATGTACAGAACCACATATTTGCACACACATTCTTTCTTTCATTTACCTTTAAATTTTGTTTTTCTACTTTCTATGCATGAATCATACTATCATACTTTCAATCATTTTCCAACAGATAGATTAGGTATGGGGAATTGAGAGTGATGTGAGGGTGGGGGGGGAGAGGGAGAAATGAGCTTCCACCTTCATGTTGTTGGCCATGTTCAATAAAGAATAAATTATTCTTGAAACCAAAAAAATCTCATTCAGGTATTCCACTTTAGTCTTTTGAGAGTCTTGTACATGTTGAGATGTCTGTTTATTTATTTAATTAGTACTCAGTCATATAACATTTTATTCTCTAATGAATTTTGTAGGTCTTCGCAATGGAAATGAAACTAACAAATAACCTATATGTGATGTGGTTGTACAATATATTTCCTCATAGAGATCATGGACACGGATAGTTAGTACTCATTTTTTCCATTTTAGTTAGTGTGTGTGCACAGTTGCCAAATATTCATGTATATTTCAACCCTTTACTAAATTATGGGCACAAATCACCCTAGTATATAGTATTTAGGGTTTACAATAAATCCAAAACCTTGTAACTTGTTACTTCTAAATGACCAACATCATACATGTATTTTTATTCCTAGGGCGTGCATTTTTCATCATTCCATGCCTTCATGCATTTTTTTGCACTTACAAGGAAACTTTTAGAATTTATGCACAACATAGGGTTTTTGGTTTCAAAATGCACAACTCAAGTATGAATAGATGTAAAATGATAAAAT
>WSFP011402926.1:0-26104 GCA_009831015.1 Picea engelmannii
TGACACTTGTCATTACCTGATTGTGCCACGTGTCCCTAGCTGACGTGGTCTGCTGTCGTGAGTTGGGTCGACGGTCTAGATCACATTCTCGATTCAATGGCTGCGATTGAATCACGATATCGCATATCGCGAAATCGGGGTTCCTGATGTCAATAATGTTTGTCATGTCCAACTCTCGATCCCTGATGCCTCTCCATTGGATGGAATCAACGATCCATATCAAAGCTTGATCTAACGGCTCAGATTGCATCGTGATTTCACATATCGTGAAATCGGGGTTCCTGATGTCAATAATCTTTCTCATGTCCAACTCTCAATCCCCGATGCCTCTCCATTGGCTGGAATCAATGGTCCAGATCAAAGCTTGATCTGACGGCTCAGATTGCATCGTGATTTCACATATCGTGAAATCGGGATTCTTGATGTCAAAATTCTTTGACATCTCCAACTCTCGATCCTCGAAACTTCGACATGGACAGGGATCAACGGTCCAGATTCAACCTCGATCTGACGGCTCAGATTAAGTCGCGATTTTTCATATCGCGATTATGCCTGCTTCTCCTTGTTCTTTAAGGATTGTGCACGTTCTCCTCGATCCAATGGTGGTCGGACCCTGCACTCGGATCTAACGGCTGAGACCTGTCCTCCTCTTTAGCGCGCTCTTCTTGTGAATATTCAAATCTGACGGCCCTCGTTCTGTCGGGATTTCACCTTGGCTTTTCCCGATGGTAAACCTTGTGCAGCTTCTGTTCGATCTGACGGATGACGGGATTTCTGAATGAGATCCAACGGCTATGGATCTCTGTCTTCCTTCTCCTCTGCGATCTCCTGTATCTTTGAGCTTTGTTGCACACGTTTTCCTCAACCCTGTTCCTCCTGAGCTTTCACGTACGTCCGAATCCCCAAGGGATTTTATCCTTCTTATCCTGCCATCTCCACTGTTGTACTTGCCATCAATGACAAGAATATGCTACTTGTTAAACATTCCAAACATCCTCTACACTTTCTCTTCTGATCTTATTGAGGTTTCTCTGCAGTGTCTTCCCAAAATACTTCTGGTGCCTGTCTGTTACATTCTTCCTGTACTCGTGCCATCTTCATTGCTGTACTTGCCATCAATGACAAGCATATGTTGCCTGTTAAACATTTTCCAACAGTTATCTTGATGAATGTTAGAAGCATCTGATATAATATCTTAGTGCTCGGTAATGCGAATGAATGCCAGATTTGATCTGTTTCTTTATGCTAAGTGATTAAATGTGTTGAATCTTGTTGAATACTGCGTTACACTGTAGTTAAGGTTTATATGCACTGTAGACAAAGGTTAATTACTAATGAATGACATATGTTGATTTCTTTCTTAGAGTATTGTAATCACAGATCTATGTCCCAACTAAGGTTGCAGACACTGAAGTCTTGCAACCACCCTTGCCTCTACCTCGGGTGAGACTTCATTTCCTTCGCAGGTGTTACCGAAATGACTGGTAGTTAGGGTTTTGTTGGTGCGCTATTGAAGCATTGAACCTTGGGTCTACCCCTGTGCCAACAAATGGTTTGACCAAGTTTTGGAGATCCTTGGTAGGGTTTGAACTATTTTGGGACCTCGATAGGCTATCGAAGGAAGAGCGCAATTCGAAGCAAAGATCACAGAATCTCGGCCCCCTTTTAGGGATATTTGGGTTTTGGGATTATGTAGCAAGTATGTGGATGTCGGCCCATGGGTTTACCCATGTTTAGGCCCATTTTGTAATGTATGAATAGATGTCTAGGCGATGTAAGAAGAGACAATAGAGACAATATAGATGATATAGACATCTGTGTGATGATGTGCTAAGTGCAAGTGATAGTTGTACATGCTTTGTGCATATTGTGTGAAACTTGCAAGGCTAAGTGCAAGTGACTATAAGAGATTTTGTAAAGGCTTTGTGTTGTAACCTAGCTCGAGGAAGGAGGATCTGGCGAGGTGCACGTAGATCTACTCTCCTATGCGGAGTAGGATCTTATGGCTCTGTGAATGTAGATGATTGACATAAGATAATAAAGAAGATGAAGAGTTGGTGGACATAGCCCTAGGATGGGTGAGAACCACATATATCCTGTGTTATGGTTGCTTTGTGCATATTGATTATTGTGTTGTTCCTTTGATGTGATTTATGCTTAGCGTTGTTACCTTTATGAATGTTAGAAGCATATGATATAATAGCTTAGTGCTCGGTAATGTGAATGAATGTCAGATCTGATCTGTTTCTTTATGCTAAGTGATTAAATGTGTTGAATCTTGTTGAATATTGTGTTGCGCTGTAATTATGGTTTATCTGCACTATAGACAAAGGTTAAGTACTAATGAATGACATCTATTGAGTGCTTTGTTAGAGTATTGTAATCACTAATCTGTGTCCCAGCTAAGGTTGCAGACACTGGAGTCTTGCAACCACCCCTGCCTCTACCTCGGGTGAGACTTCACCTGCTTCACAGATGTTGCCAAAAGGGTTGGTAGTTAGGGTTTTGTTGGTGCGTTGAATCCTGGGTCTGCCCTTGTGCCAACAAATGGTTTCGTTTCCTGGACCTGAAACTGTGATTGCTGGGAACTAAGAAAAAGAAAGAAAGCTCTGTGCATAGATATGTTTCTTTAGTGCACAGTGTTCTACTTGATTTACAAAGTTATGTGCTAAGAAAGGAGGTAAGATCTGAAAGCTTTGTGCTATGATAGAGGTAAGATCAGTGAATTTTTTTATTTAAGGAGGTAAGATATGAAAGCTTTGTGCTCTGATAAAGGTAATATAAGTGGAAATTTTTGTTTCGAAAGTATGGATCTAGGTATGTTTGATAAATTTTATCCTAGTTTGAAAACTAGGGAAAAATTAGAAGAAAGAACATTTGATATGAATAGATCTGATAGAAATAATGAAAGATATGTTATTCCTATGCATAGAAAGAATGTTTGGACTAACAAATGGATGCAGGATCCTAGGAAGATTTTTTTGCAGGTTAGTTAATATGATCCTAGTGCGTAGTACAAGAAAGAATGGGGATCATTTAAGAGAAAGAGAGGATTAACCCTTTGTTACAGTTGTAGAAGACTAGACCATATTGCTAAGGATTGCCCTGATAGACGACCTAGTTGTATTTGTTGTAAAGCTATGGACCATGAAGTTCTGGATTTCCCTAGAATGATTGCTAAACTTGAAAGAATGAATAGGGAACAAGATAAACATGAGAAAGACTTAGAAATTAAGACTATGGTAGAACCCCATAAAGGATTAGAGACTATATTGTCAGAAATAAAAGAAACCCTGAATGATCATAGAAACATCAATCTATCAGAGATCTTAAAAGACAAAGAATGCATAGAAGCAAGAATAGGAGACTTCAACATAGACTGTGTTATGGATGAGGAAACACAGGTCAATGTCATGACATAAAGAACTTGAGAAATTTTAGGAAAGCCTGCAATGATTCCTTCATTAGGAGGAATAAGATTATTTAGAGGAAAGTTGATAACCCTATGTGGAAGACTTACCCAGACATCTATGAGTGCTCATGGCACTTCGACAGAAGAAGAATTTGAGGTTGTTAAATTTATTGAGAACAATGCCCCATTTTCTATGTTACTAGGAAAAACCTGGATTGAGAAAGATTAGATACGAAGAAAACAAGAAGAGGAAGCTCTAGAACAAAAAAAGAAAGAACTAAGAGACTTCATGGCTAAGAGAGTAGCACACTTACTGGAAGAACAAGAAAACTAGTTGAAGCTACTGAGGACCAGAAATCTGGCTGTCGAAGTTGAAATAACACAAGCAGACCTGAAACACCTTCCTGTACAAGAGAGTAGAGAGCCTACACCGGTTAGAGAAAAAGTATTGGCCTTGGACCTTACGGAAGACCATCAACGACGCGAAGTTACTATGCCAAGAGGAGATAAGAATCAGAATGGGAAGAGGAACCTAGTAATGTAGATCACGGGGAAGAAGGCTAGAAAGATCAGCAAGAAGAAGACAAAGTTGGAGAAATTACAGGAAATTCTAGAGAAGACTTCGCAGAAGGAAGGTCTCTAGAATTTGAACTTCACCAGAATATCAAAGCAAATCAGATTGGCACTTCGCCATGGCAGAGCGATATGACCGTTGGAGGCATTATAACCATTAGATTGACATTCTTGAACGATTAGAACAACAATTATGATCAGAAACCTCGCCATCAGATTGTTGGGACCGCACCGTAACAGACATAACTACATTGATGAAGGCTTCTTGTCCATTGGAAGGATCCGTTACATTGCTGTCTACTTATCTCATCGACTGTTGCATTGAGCACACTTTTGTGAATTGCATACGAGCCCACAAGAGAACTCATTGTTACTGTGTTGTGATTATTGAGAACTTGCCATCCATTCTATTGCATTAAGAAATTGTTCATCAACCTGAGATATCCGATCTCTGGCATGCATGTCGGATGATCTCAACGTTGCGAAAAAGTCAGTAGAGGAAATTTTAATCGATCTAATGGCAGAGAGAGTGATGTCCAGAGGAGTTCAAGCCTCATCGACGTGAGGATTGCAAGCCTCCCCGTCGATTGCTCGTGGATCCGGACCATCCCGAGATGCAGATGAGAAACAAACCAAACATTGAGATCATTTGGAAAATGCGAAGTTAGTCCTTTCCATCCTGCCCAACTACATCCTACCTCTGGCCGACGTGGTGAATTATGATAGTGTCCCTAGGGAATTTGACTACACCTTGGTTACTGTGTACCTCTCGAAGGGGATACGCACAGGCAAGCCTCAGCCAAATAAGATCATGACACTAAAGATCAATGAATTTAACCTAGGGGATCACAAGAACTTCAACATGCTTTCTCCTCACATGTATTTGACTAGGACGAAGGGGAATAAGTTGAGGATAATCCCCCAACCATGGACTATGGACCTCGTGTAGTCCACCATCCTGGACATAATGAAAATGCCCCATTTTGGAAGGCACCAAGAGGTTAACGCGTGTGTTAAGCTCCTGTTGTCAAGATTCCAAGGAAGTTATTTATGTCTAGACAAACGCATCACCGTATATCCAGCGTTGATCCATCGGATCATTGGATTGAGCATGCAGGGACTAGATCCGCAAGAATTCTACCTAGGGAAGGTTGCAGACTGTGCCCTGGCACAGAAGATTAAATATACATACGACGATGTAGAGAAGGGGAAGCGAGGCCACAAGGTAGCCTCCATCCAGAATGGCTCAGTGCACCTTGCATGCCAATTGATTGCTGGTAAGCTAGTTTGGAAGAATAGACCCACGTAGGTCACATGGTTTGTTGTTGACCTCATAGGGAAATGCGTGGAGGGGCTACAGATGAACTGGGAAAATTACTTAGTGAACCAGTTAGAACAAGACTACCACGAAGCTCAGGATCAGGGCTAGGATTTCCGTTTTAGTTGGATTTTTATCCTCATCACGTTCATAGCTTGGGAGATGCTAGAAGGTGTGACCTTCCTTGAACTAGAGCCATCTGAACCCTTAGCTGCGAAGTTCACTTCACTATGGTATTCAAGTGATATGGGAAAATAATGGCAATCAAACGCGGTGTTCCACACCTACTACCCATAGTTAAAGAGGGATATTGAGGCTCTCCCTTGTATAACGCCGAACACCCTGCATAGTTTCAAGCCATTTGTGAAGTTCCATGCAGACAAACATTTTATCTACATCACTGCGCGTGGAGATAAACACAAAGAAGTACTACAGAGTTATTACAAACTCACAGAAGAGGACTTAGAAGAAATAACTAAGGAGTTGCCTATAGAGCTACTTATCCCTGTTGACCCCGTAGAACTGTTTGATCCCAAACTAATAAGAATCCCGATGATCACTCGTGAAGGGCAGGATACACCTGAAACTAGCAGAAGGAAGAAGACAAAATAATTCCAGCATTTGAGCAATGCATCATAAGGAACTACTTCAGACTCACCTAGAAGAGAAGGTGATGAAGAAGTAGATAAAGAAGAGAACAATGGAAAAGAAGATCAACAGAAGCAAGGCAAAGTAACACCACCACAGAATCCCCCTGAAGACACAAAACCAACTCACAAAAGAAAGGTTTCTCCCACGAAACCCACATCGTGGAAGAAGTCAAAATCTAGTAAGACCAAGCTGCAGACTGTGCTCACGCTCGATGAATTTGACTTCATCATCACAGCTGTATAGGACACCTCAGAAGATATTTTTCAGAGAAATGAATCTAAGAAAGAGACCATGTATGAGAAAATTGAAGCAGAACTGTGAGGGGTACAATAGGCCCTTCACTCCAATCACGTAGTTTCCACTACGCCCCCTCCATTAGAAGAAACATAGTTGGGAGATGAGCCTACCCAACTCTGCAGACTAGTCGATGCAAAAAAATCCCACCTTCATCGCGCACATGAAGAAATAAAACATACCACAGTAGCCCTGAAGAAAACACAAGAGGAAGTAATAGAGAAACACAGGGTTGTGTAGCAGGAGAAGGCTTCCCTCCAAGCAAAGTTTGAAGAGGAAAAGGTGCAGATCCAACAAGAGAAAGAACAACTTCTCATGGAGCAGGTTGGAGTAAAAGAAGTAGTCAACAGAGCACTTCTCTCTGTGACGGGCTTAGAGAAAAAGGCAGAAGACCCAGTGGAGCATCAAGTAGCACAATTTGTTGAAGCCATCCAACAGCTTCAACAGAGAATAACAGATCTAGAGCTACAAGTAGTACCAAGTACTCCGCAGGACGTGTGAGACCAAAGAGAAGCCACTGCCCGGAGCACAGTTGAACAGATCAAATCATTAGCTTTGGAATGTCAACAACTTAGTAGTAGAAGTGCACAGAATTATGAGCAACTTACTGAAGACCCTGAATTGAAGACACTGGAGTCATAAATCTAGGAGGAAAAGCAGCAAGCAGCGAAAGTACAGGCGCAACTGAAGCTCCTGTCAACACTTGAAATAATGAAAAGATCTTAGGAACAATGCACTGCTCAACAATAGGTCCATACCATATAGAGCGAAGTCATGGAAGTGACTCAGAGGCTCCAGCTAGTCCAGGATGCAGCTTGCTAACTATTTGAGGAGATTGAAGGACGAGGAGCAGAGATGGAACAAGTAGTCACTTCAGTTGAACAATGCTTAGAGGGACCTGTGAATGAGGTATTTTTTCAGGAGTTCGCCGAGTAGGAGGCCTTAGCGCAGCAGCAAGTCGAAGTAGCACGAGCCAGGCTCGAGGATTTTGAAGCAGAGCTACCCAGATCAGAGTGACTCGTGACAGGTTACAGGTGAGTGTTGGGGGTCTATTGGCCCTGGACCAAGTTTTGGAGATCCTTGGTCAGGTTTGACCTATTTTTGGACCTCGACAGGCTGTCGAAGATGGAGCGCAAGTCAAAGTAGAGATCACGGAATCTCAACCCCTTTTTTGGGATTTTTGGGTTTTGGTCTTATGTAACGTGTATGGGGATGTCAGCCCATGGGTTTACCCATTTTTATGCCCATTTTGTAATGTATAAATAGATGTCTAGGCGATGTAAGAGGAGACAATAGAGACAATATAGATGATATAGACATCTGTGTGATGATGTGCTAAGTGCAAGTCATAGTTGTACATGCTTTGTGCATACTGTGTGAAACTTGCAAGGCTAAGTGCAAGTGACTGTAAGAGATTGTGTAAAGGATTTGTGCTATAACCTAACTTGGGGAAGGGGGATCTGGCGAGGTGCACGCAAATATACTGTCCTATGCGGAGTAGGAACTTATGGCTCTGTGCATGTAGATGATTGATAGAAGATAATAAAGAAGATAAAGAGTTGGTGGGTGTAGCCCCAGGCTGGGGGTGAACCACGTATATCCTATGTTATGGTTTCTTTGTGCATATTGATTATTGCGTTGTGCCTTTGATGTGATTTATGCTCAGTGTTTTTATCTTTATGAATGTTAGAAGCATCTGATATAATAACTTAGTGCTTGGTAATGTGAATGAATACCAGATCTGATCTGTTTCTTTATGCTAAGTGATTAAATGTGTTGGATCTTGTTGAATAATGTGTTGCGTTGTAATTAGGGTTTATCTATGTTGTAGACAAAGGTTAAGTACTAATGAATGACATCTGCTGAGTTCTTTGTTAGAGTATTGTAATCACAGATCTATGTCCCATCTAAGGTTGCAGACACTGGAGTCCTACAACCACCCCTGCCTCTACCTCGGGTGAGACTTCATCTGCTTCATAGGTGTTGCCAAAAGGGTTGGTAGTTAGGGTTTTGTTGGTGTTTTGTTGAAGTGTTGAACCCTGGCTCTGCCCTTGTGCCAACAAAGTGTCACAGACCAGAAGAGTACATCAGGATGTTGCTTTAGTTTGGGATCATGTGTGATCTCGTGGCTCAGTAAAGAAGAAAACTTGTGTGGTGCTCAGTTCTACAGAGGAAGAGTATGTAGTAGCATGTTTAGCTTGTGGTGAAGCAGTGTGGCTTTGGAAGATGATTATATGATTGTTTGATCTTGAGTTGGAGGATACATTTATCTTTTGTGACAACCAAAGTTTCATAAAGTTGTGAGAGAACCCAATGTGTCATGACATGTCCAAGCATATCGAGATCAAGTAACACTATGTCTGAGACATAGTACAGAAGGGAGAAGTAAAGCTCCAGTATATTTCCACCGACTAATAGGTAGGAGATGTATTGACCAAGCCCTTGTCCAGAGTTAAGTTTGAGTATTTCAGAGACAAGATTGGGGTGGTCCAGAAATATTTCTCCAGTAGTGAGAAGTGATTTTTTTCTCCAGTAGTTAGAAGTGATTATTTTCTCTAGTTGTGAGATGTATTCCCTAGTAGTGGGAAGTGATCCCCAGTAGATGGAAGTGATGAGATCCCCAGTAGTGGGAGATACTCCAATGCAGGATGGTATGCTACCCCAGCGCAGGTTGGTACTCCAACGCAGGCTGGTATGCTACCCTAGTGCAGGTTAGTACTCCAAGGTAGGATGGTATGCTACCCCAACGTAGGTTGGTACTCCAATGCGGGCTGGTATGCTACCCCATCATAGGTTGGTACTCCAATGCAAGTGGGTATGCTACCCCAGTGTAGGATGGTATTCTACTCCAACGCAGGCTGGTATGTTAACTCCATCATAGGTTTGTATGATACTCAAATGCAGGCTAGTACACTACTCCAGTAAAAGTGAAAAACTTCCTATGATATATAGATCTGTGATTGACAACAAGATAATGATTAGGTGTACAAAAGTGCATAAGAAGTGATGATGACCATGACGAGAAGAATACCTTCCTTGGTAAGAGGGAGTGTTGAAGTTTGAGTAGCTTCGGAAGATATTCTTATTGTATTTGACAAAGACAAAACCCTAAAGAATATTATTATATTATATTTGTTAAGACGACATTATTTTGTCTTTGTAAAAGTCGGCCCTACAGTGCCTTGACAAGTAAAATGTAAAATAAAAGGATAAAGTGACAGGTCGACCCAGACCTAATTTTAAGCTGGCCAAACTACTATTTATAAGGGAGGCTAGTGCCTCATTTGAACACATACACAATATCTGTAGCTAACAAGAGAAAGTGTGCAAGTCTTAGAGGGAGATGCTACTATAGCTAGAAGGTGACGTTGTGGAAAATCTTGGTCTACTTCTCGGGTATATCTTGGTTATGTGGTGCACTACTCTTCCCTAGTCAAGGGTTTTGAGAAGGATATTTTTCTTTGTTAGTTCTCTCTTGGAGAGATGCATCGTTCTTGGTTGTTAAATCTATATTGAGGAAATTTGTTGGGTTTTTCCACTAGAGGGTTTTCCCATGGTAAATCTTGTGTATGTTGTGGATGTTATTCTTTCGATCCTTTATATGTAGTTATTGTGCTAATTGTTTAAAAGTAAAAGAAAACTAATTGAGTTAACTGCTTGAGACGAACAATCAACAAAGATTGCATATATCGATTGTTGAGATTGCATAAGCAAGGTGAAATAGGGGTTTTTTAGGGTGTTGAATCCAGGGATAATTTTAGGGGATAAATTTGGCTCATGGGCTAATTTTCCATGGTTTTTCCAAAAATGAGATTCGCTATTTTAAAAATGATTCACCCAAATTCTATAGGATAAAATTATTTTACCTTAAAAATCTCCAAAAGTTTATAAAAAATATATAAAACACTTAGAAATTTGAATATTTTTACAAAAATATCGCCAAACATTTATAGTTGACATATGAAGGATTAGTAAGATTCGCAAGGTTTCTACATTTTAAAATAAATTTCCATTCTTAAAATCATCCCTGGTTGAATCTATTTATGCATTCAAAATTGAAATTTGAGTAAAGAAAATTTGCAATTTAACCAACAATTTCATAGTTGGATTCCGGTAATAATTGTTAGAAAAATAAATAAAAAAGTATGATATTTTGACTTGTCCTTTATTTCTTTGAATAATAATAATAATAATAAATAATTGAATTAATCTATTTATAAAATAATTATTTACAAAATTGTGTTTATAATGCAAACTTTCATAATTAAATCCTATTTCTACATGTCAATGTGGAAAATAAGGGCTTGGTACCACTTTATTGTTCTTTTCCATGTAACACACATTATTTTTCTTAGCATACATGACCAAATACTCAATTTCCTATAAAGTTAACCAACATTACCACCACCTTAACACCACATAATATAAGTGTTCTTAATATCACCATTTTAACACCACATAATATAAGTGGTGTTGACTTCTCGTGCTAAAAGATGGGTTTTCTTGTTAGGTTTTTCAAACTATTCATTCTTATTGGTTGTTATATCATGTATTTTTATCATTTTAATGATTAATAAAAAACTTTAATATTATTATAAAAACTATTTTCCTCTCAATTGTAAATGTATTCATATAACATAGCTAATTTTATACATATTCATAATTATTTTTAAATTCCTTGAAATTTAAGTTATTATATATACCAATACATATTAACTCTTACTCATATCCTTAAGGAAGTCCTCTTTTTACTTTAATAATGTGTGGGGATTCTATATTTTAATAGCGTTGGTATAAATCTTTTGGTATTTCTATGGTTGTGATGCTTGAAACTTTTGAAGATTAATTTGTGTGAGAGTTTGTGAAACGTCCAATGTTTTGAGTGGAGACTCCACCCATTATCAGGGACAAGTAAAGCTATATGAATGATAGAAAACAATGATAGGATAAGATTAAATATGGTACACAAAATGAGATAGTGAGACGAACAAAGTTCCTCACCCATAAATAATCCAAAATATCTGGAATATAGTAATCAAATACATATGGACAAATATATATGTAATGTATAAGAATGAATAGTAAGATGATTACAAATGAGAATGAGGGCTCGTTTATATACCCACACATGGGTTCCCTTAACCAATAGTCATGTCTTTCTTTATTAATAATTATTATGTTATTAATATCTATTTTATATGTATATTTATAAAGGGAAAAATATCTATTTTATCCTAGTTAATGACGAAGGGAAAAATAGAAGGGATGAGATAAGAGGGGGAAAATAGAAGGGAGGAGGAACAAAGAGGAGAGGAATGGAAAACGAGGGAGATAACTAGACGGGGAACACACTGAAAATCAGAAAGGCATGCAAGATAAAGAAAAAGGGGGATCTAAGAAATGGGGAAGGAAAAGAGGGAGAAGGTTTAATGACTTAACCAATGGATAGTAGTTTTCCAGGATTGGTTGAGTTTGTAGTCATTTTCCTGATTGAAATTATTAGGATGTTTTTCGATCTCAAGGGATTCTTGAATGATACAAATGGAGTAGAAGGGTTCTAAAGCAATAATTTTGGTTTGGTCAAAGTAGATAAGGTTTTTAGAGTTGTGGGAATGCTCAGTGATCGTTGATTTATATATGTGGTTATGGAATGTGTCGATTGCATGTTTTTTTAGATAGACTTTGAATGATCTATCAGTTTGGATAATGTAGTATTTTCCACAACAACGGGGAATTTGGTAAACATTTTGGCCCAACATAAGATCATATTTATCCTTGAAGGTTCTAAATAAGTGTGTGAAGGTTATATTGGGTTTAAAAACAATTTTAATATTATTTTTGGCTAAGATATTTGAAATATGGTCGGTGATGCCATGGATGTAGGGAAGAGAAATAAGATCTAGAGGTGGGGTAGAGGAAGGAGACATTTTAGATTTAGAATGAAGCGTTGAGTGAAAAGATTTGTTAATATAAGAGATAGAGTATCTATTGGTTAGAAGAACGTTAGTGATGTGGTTTTTTTCTTTTTGAAGGAGGCGGGAGGAATATATTTGAATGACTCAAGTAACAAGATTTTTTAAGATGACATATTTTTGGGTATGGTGGTGGTGAGACTAGGCATGAAGGTATCTTTCGGTGCGTATCTTTTTTCATATAAACTTGGTGGATAAGGTACCATCAGGTTGATGGTAGACGAGAGCATCAAGGAATGGGAGAGAGTTTTCCTTTCATATTTCCATAGTGAATTGAATGTGGGGAGAAATGGTGTTAAGGTGGTCAAAGAAATAACTCAAGGAGGTATGTTCATGAGACCAGCCGATGAAGGAATTGTCAACAAATCGAAACCAACATTTGGGCTTTAGATGGAAGTTTTTTAAGGCTAATTCCTTGAAATGTTTCATAAAAATATTGATGACCACTGGGGATAAGGATGACCCCATGGTTGTACCTTATGTTTGTTCATAGCAAATTCCTTTGAAGGTAAATAAAGTGGAGGTAAGGTATATTTTGATAAGTTAAGATTTTCAAAGTCAATAAGTTTGGAGATAAGGTCAAGAGCTTTAGGAACATGTATTTTGGTGAATAAGGAGACAACCTCAAAACTTACCATGATGTTTTATTCATCAAGGTGAATATTTTGATTTTTATGGATGAAGTCAGAGGAATCTTCGATAAATGAAGGAATTTTTCAAATGAATGATTTAAGTTTTTCATCAAGGAATTGAGTTAGTGCATAAGTCAGAGCACCTATAATGCTAACTATATTCCTAAGAGGGATGTATATTTTATGAATTTTAGGTTTCCCATAGATCTTAGGGGTTTGGGGGTTGTGAGGTATAAGATGTTTTTTAATTGAAGGGTCCAAGGATGAAGATTTAATGGCTTTGGTAACTAAGGTAGCGATGGCAACGATCAGGTTCTTGGAGAGGGGTTTATATGAAGTAAAAGAAAGAAAGTCTTGAAGTTTGGCTTCATAATCTGGGAAATTTATAACAACCATGGTGTTTCCATAAGTCACTAGAGATTGAAATTCCTCTTTGGAGAGGTTTGGTTTAGGAAGCTTTGTGTGTCTAATAATCCTACCACACTCTTGTTGAATATCCTTGACATTGTGTGTGGGAAGATGATGCGTCATGGATTTGATGGAGCAGAGAATATATTTCTATGTTTTCTCTAATATTACCACCACCCCAGAATGGGAATACGATGGACCATGGTAAAGTTGGTGTCAAGGTTAAGCGATGATAAGTTTATAACAATTGATGGATGAGAATTGGATGAGGGTGAGGGGGGTCTAAGTGAGTAGAGGGGAGGATTTATAGAATTTAAAAGGGGGAAGATTTTGTTAATCAGGATCGAACCTATCATTGGAAGGGTTATGGTTGGGTGAGTTGTCATGATGAAAGTAGTTAATGGGGATTAAAGATAAAGTAGGGTTTCCAGGGTTGCAATTAGGGGACTGCGTAGATGTCAGATCTGTTACAGAATAATTGTGGGCATGAGTTAGGGGGATAAATTAAACTGAGGAGAAGTCGATTAGTTGGTTGGCTTGCTCGAATTATGTTGAGGTAGGAGGACATACAAAATGCGTTGTTGTAGCTGGAGAGGAGTGGAAGAGTGTTCAATTGGTGTGTGAGGAGATTCGATGTGAGAGCATGCATTCATATTCAAAGTCGGTGTAGAGGAAGATGTCATGGATCCCTGTGGTTTCAAGGAACAATAAATAAATTTCTTAAGAATAAGAAGAAATTATTTTAACGTCCACGAGGCTAACAATAACCTATGGGACAGACCGCCTCACACATTGATTTTCTGCATTTCATCCCTTTTCCTGTCCATCTTGATGATGAGCTCCCTCAATTTCTCCATTGTCCCCTCACTGAATAAATTATTCCAAGAGCTAGTAGTCAAGATACTTACGTAGTTGTCCCTATTGTCTTTGAAGGCTTCACACTCTAAAATGAAATGTTTTTTTTTTTCCACTTTTTCGGAGGTGCAGAACATACACACCCTTTCTTCCCAAGATTCATTTGGTCTTTTCCAACTCTCGGTTTCACAACAAAGTTGATGGGAATTGGTTCTTAATTGGGCAGTAAGCATTTTGGCTCTCCAAGATATATTGGCCCCTATGTAGGTTTTTTGATGATGATTGTAAGTTGGGTTAAACACTTCAATATAATACTCTTTTTTTCTCCCTAGTCCTTTATCCTAGGTTCTCTTGTGGAACCTATCAATAACAAAATCCTTTATCTCTTTATTGTTTATAGGGCACATTTTCAAGTGAATATCCCATTCACTAATCCATTTAATATTTTGTCGCATCCACGTCTTCTTTCTTTTGCACAATAAGTCATTGAAGACAAACTTAAGCCACCGATTGTTTTCCATTTTCTAATTTGTTTTTAAATATCTTATGAGACACACCATAGCAATTGCTTCAATAGGAGCATCCCCCATTTCACTCAACATGATATCATAAGAGACTGAACTTTTAATTTTAAACTTGTTTGTAATCAAGCATTTTTTAATCTTCTCAATTTTCTTCCATTGTAAGTTAGATGTACTTCTGGCCCACACTTCACAACCATAGAGAACCACCCGGATCACTAAAATTCCAAAGAGAGTTTGCATAGTCTTTTAATTCCATAGCTTTGCCTCTCTGCACCTATTTTGGAAAGCATATAACCTCCCAAAGTTCTTTTCTTTTTGTAACTTTCCCAACTTAGATTTTTGTTGAAGTCAATTCCAAGGTATTTGTAATCTGCCACTTCTTCAAGAGTATTACCTTCAAAGTAGAACTCATGTTGATTATGTTTTCTTTTGCTAGAGAAAACTACCACTTTCATCTTGATAGTATTGACTTGCATCCCCACTGTACTACAAAAGTGCTCAAGGAAAATTAAGTGTTCTTGCAGCCCAAGAGAAGCTTTAGCAATCAGAATAAGGTCATCTGCATACAAAAGAAGCCTTATCACAAACTCGCCCAAAAGAGCACCATCACCCTTCTGAAATTTTAACCACTCTTCAAGTTTGTCTATATATAAACCAAAAAGGGTAAGGGACAATGGACACCCTTGCTTGACCTCGATATCACTCCTAAAACTTTCAAAGATACCAAGTGACATTCTGATTTTGAATTTAACCTCCTCATATAGCCTATGGAAAACTACTCTAAGATGCATAGGAACCCCAAGTTCTTCCATTATATGCCAAAGCTTATCTCTACGGACCGTGTCAAAGGATTTTTTGAAATCGACAAAGCAACAAAAGGCTTCCTCTTTTTTCTCCCACACTTTTTCAATGATGTTCCTTAGAGTTATACTGTGATCAATCGTTGAGTGTTTAGGTCTGAAACCTGCTTTCCCTTTGGCGTGTTTATTTCCTTCTTTCGCCCACTTGCTAATTCTATTTTCTACCATACTTCTGAATAACTTTTCAAACAAGGGGTTTATCATGATGGTCCTATAGTTGGAGGGATTGTTGACATCCCCACTCTTGAAAAACGATATTGCTAGGCTTGTTGTCCAATCTGTAGAGAATCCATGCTAAATGATGTTGTTGAAAATTTTCATAATGTGAGTTGAAAGAGTTTTTGAACCCCATTTTAGATATTCTGTTTGAAGTTCAACTAAATCTTTTGTTTTTCCAACACCCAACTTTTTGATACCCACCTCAATCTCTTGCACGGTGAAGAGCTTAGTAGTAGTGTTGACCAAGGGAGGGGGGTCAACCTTAGGATCTTGCTCATAAAGTTGCTTTGCATACTCGAACCATTGATAAGATGTGATATTATTTTCAGTTTGTTTCTTTCTCGTTTGAAGTTCCTTCCAAAATACCTTGGGATTATTTTTCCTCAAGAAGATTAGTTCTTCCCTCCTTGAGATCATGAAATCAGATTTTTTCTTTCTTACAATTTGCTTGTAGGCTTTTATGTTTATTTCTTTCTGACTTGACTCTTTCAAAGTTTTTTGTTTGTTTTGCATTCCTCATCAAACCAAGCATTAACCAGAAAGCAGTTTGTTTCATATTTCCTATTTTTTGCTCTTTTGCATTCTGTAAGTGCGGTTTCAATTAAATTTGTTAGCTCAAGACTATGGAGGCCTTGGGACAAAATTTTATCCTTGTTAAACAACCTCTCTAACGCTATCTTGAAGGTGTTACAGTTTTTTTGAGTCAAAAGAATTCTTCTCTTTGAAGAAGGCTGTTGAATGCATTGAATTTTTGTCCTAAGTTGTTGTTGTTCAGCCCAAGTGAAACTTAAATAGATCGGTCTATGATCATATTTCAACTCCCACAGTTGTTCACCAATCAAAACTTCTTCCATTTTCTCACACAAGTCATGCGAGCAAATTGCATAGTCTACTACACTTGCTCCATTGTAGGTATTGCAGGTGAAGTTACAAGAATTCACCCATCTAGCCAATCCATTACAAATGACTAAGTCAAATGCCCCACATAGAGTAAGCAGTTGCTCCCCAAAAAGGTTGTAGCTTTTGTTGTCCTCTGAAACTCTTGTCCACTGATGATT
Organism: Picea engelmannii; assembly: GCA_009831015.1. Lineage (NCBI taxonomy): Eukaryota > Viridiplantae > Streptophyta > Pinopsida > Pinales > Pinaceae > Picea > Picea engelmannii. The sequence goes on from WSFP011402926.1 coordinate 16,777, forward strand.
TATTTTTTCTGTAAGCCAAATGGGATTGCAGTCTTCCTTACAATGAAGAATATTAGCTTGTTCAATTGTTGTCCTAGCATTGAAGTCCCCCACTATAAGAACTTCACTTAGTTGAGAGTACGCTGCAATATCGTTTTTTAAGGCTGCAAATGAGTCTTTGTGGTCAAGCCCCCTACTTTTGTAAGTTTTTGAGACTTGTGGGACAAAATAACATGTTGTGATTATGATGGTATTACCATTTTATGATATTTTAAACCAAATAAATTATTTATTTGAATCTTCTCTTTCTAATTTAATAAATTTAATAATAGTGGATCCAGGTTGAGATTTTTTATTTTTAACAAAGATCCATGAAGTTGGTGTTTTAGTTAAGGAACAATAAGAGAGGCCCGTTATTAAAATTTATATTTATTTATTAAAAAGCTTATAAAAATTCTCCTTTATACTTCCTTTCACGGTCTTCTCTAATGCCACTTGACGGTTATTAAGTTTTCAAGAATCCTTTCGTCTTTTTGTTTTTTTTCTTCTTCTAATCTTCCATGGAAAACCGAATCTCCATGAAACACATACCTCACTCAAGAGAGTGAGATCTTAGGTTTTCGCCATATAAACATGAGTGCAATATTATAGTGCTACACGATCCTTCAAGATGTATGGAGAAAAAGCTGTTCAGCTATTCCAAGATTTTGCTGTTAATGCAGAGGATGGGAAAATTGGGCGGTTCCATGTATGTATGAATTTATGTTTTTCCCACTCAGTTCACTTCATGCATTTTTATGTGAATTCTCTGCAACTTCATGCTCTTTTTTTTCGAATTCTCTCCAGCTCTATGCTATGGTTTTTTCCATGGTATATTAACTTGATATTGTTCCCAGAATGATCTCATTGAGCAGGTTCTACAAGAAGCAAACGAGCATTACTTGCAAGCGGTATCTTGTATGAAGTATGTCTCTCACATAATTACTAACCACTTTTGTTTCATTTTAACTAAAATGGGTATTAATTTTTATGATCATGGTGTTTTATCTCTGCAACAGTAAAATTCAGGAGAAAGGGCTGGATATAGAAACCGCTCGGAATGAAGACCACTACGGTGCAGTTATTCATCACGCATCTCTCCTTCGCAATAAGCGTTGCCTTATGGCTTACATGTAATGCCTCATAATTCTCTCTGCTTTCTGTCAACTGTGTTTTATACAATGGATTCTAAATTTTGATACGTGGGTCATTTGTGTGAACTTGATATATGCACAGAGAATTCAAAGGTTGAGAAGGAAACCCCAGCATTTTTATGTTTGCTTTTGATGTTACAGGTATGGTCGGGCACAAAGCATTCAGAGGTTGAGATGGAAACTTGGGCCAGTATTTCCAGATGAAGTTCAAGAGAATCTCAACCATTCCGAAAAGGATTTCTTGAAGGGATATTCCGATGCATTAGCATCCTATTTGGAAGATATAGATATGGACTTGACTGTGGTAAATACAGCAACCCAATTTTTTCTATCCAAAAACAAAGTCTCGTCAAATACTATCTATTTAAAATATCAATATCAAATACAAAGTCTGACATTATTTGTTATATGATTTTTATTTTGCAATCAATTAATCAGAAGATTTATTTTTATAATGATGATATCAAATTAAATATATCACCCCGCCACAACCCTGGCTAACATGAAGATCTCAGTGGAATTGCATAGCTTTGAGGTGGGAATTGCTTTGATCGTTTTATTTAAAAAAAAACAGGATATGACTCCCCCGAAAGATCCATACATTAAAGTCCGGGTTGTGAAAGGTCTCGGGGACGTTCTGCTGGAAGAGCAGGCGGCTTCTCTCACACGTAATTCCATTCACATGGTGAAGCGCGCCGAAGTTGAGACTCTTATTTCCCAGGTATTCATTCATCCATTGTCTCATCTGATCTTATTCCTGCAACGAGCGAGGTTCAGGTAACACTTTGGCTTTTTATTTGAATATCAGGGCATTATGGAAGAGCTCACCAAATGAGACAGAGAGAAGATAAATGGACGATAGAGTCATATATATTTATTTATTTATGTATTTCATGCTGGTGAGCATCGCTGTGTTTGTAACTAGGATTCATGTCTGTTTTTCTCAAGCAAGTTTTAATGATAAAAGTATAATCTCTCTTGGTATACTTTATATATGGATTTTTTCCATTTTATTTGCCATTTTTGTCACCAAACATCGATGAAGAATACAAAGAACGTTTTATTTTCCTTAATGGTTTTAAGGATTTATATATTCTTCCCTTCTTGTGAGATTCTTCTCATACTTAAAAAAAAATGATTAAATTCCTCCATACTTATTTAAAGATCAATAATCGAATGTACAATTAAAGTGGTAGAGAATATATCATTTGTGTTTTGTTCTATGATTTTGTTGAGTAACATATATGTCAAATCTTTGTATGAAGGTTTTTGTTTGCGCTTATAAATATGATGTAATGGTTCGAAGTGTGAAGTGTGAATAGATATGAAGTTTTACAAATAGAAGCTAAGGTTAAGTGAGTAGTGAATATGATAATAGATATGAAGTTTTACAAATAGAAGCTAAGGTTAAGTGAGTAGTGAATATGATAGTAAGGTTTATTTTAAGTTAGAGATAATAGACATGAAGTTGATGGTTAACATCCCTTCTAAGTTAGTGTGAATAGACTTGAAGTTGTCTTAGAGGGAAGCTAAGGTTAAGTGAGTAGGGAATTTGATGTCTCTAAGTTAGTGTGAATAGACGTGAAGTTGATGGTCAACTCCATTGTAAGCTAGTGTGATACACATGAAGGTGATGGCTACAAATATTATGTAATGGTTGGAAGGGTGAGTAAACATGAATTCATGCTCAAATTCCATGCTAAGCTAGTATGAATAACATGCAGTTTTCCTAAATTAAAGCTAAGGCTAAGTGAGTAGGGAATAGGATGGTTAAGGTTCATTCTAAGTTAGTGTGAATATACATGAAGTTGATTGTCAACCTCCATTCTAAGCTAGTTTGAATAGACATGAAGGGAAGTTAATGGTCAACCTCCATTCTAAGCTAGTGAGTAGGGTATATGATGGTTGATGTTCATTTTAAGTTGGTGTGATAACAATGAAGTTGATGGTCAACCTCACATGAAGTTGTCCCAAATGGAAGCTAAAGCTAAGTGAATACAAAATGTGATGATGAATATCCATTCTCAGCTAGTGTGAATAGATATGAAGTTGATGTTCAAACTCCATTTTAAGCTATTGTGAATAGACATGAAGTAGCTAGAATAAACATGAAGTTGTTCCAAATGAAAGCTAAGAGTAGGTGATATTTTTTTCTTTGAAAGTGTGGTCACTGTTATCGCACAGTTTGTAGTTAGGATAGTAAATGGATGAAGAGCAGTCAATCTGGTGTAACTAGAACCAATCCCACCCAATGTCACCTCAATGGGATGGTTCTTTCTATTTAGGGAGGTAAGGCCCAGGGGAGATGTTCCCGGTGACCTAGGGTTTTGAGAAGGCAAAGGATTGTAGGATAAAGATAAGTTTCCCCCCTCGCAAGTCACCACCAAGCAGATCGTCCAGTTAACAACCAATAATAAAGTATAACCCAAAAGAGAGATACACCTGCCTGAGACAAAGAAACAAGAAACTGGTATATGCAATCTTGCTCACTTGGTTAGTACTTCATGTAATAATGACTATCTGATATATACAAGCAATTGAATAATAAATATTGACGAAGTCAATGTTTATGAAATAGCAATGATAACAAATGTCACTTCTTCAATAAATGCTTAGAAAACGTGGCATTCAATGTGATAATCAACACTTCATTCAATTAATGCCTTTAAACCACCATTCAATTGCTTATAAGAGAAACATTAGCTGCACAAATGATGTTTATATCTAGAGATAATGACAACAGTAAGTTAGTTAGGTTAGTTTCTAAGCTAGGGTTAGTAGTTAGGGTTTCATTCAAAGTTTTGAGAGTTGTTGTGATCAAGTTCGCTCAAGACAAGAGGTCTTTAGATCAGTGCCTTAGGGTTAATGGAGTCAAAAGTAGAGGATGCAGGAGCTAAAGGATCAAAAAGAAAGTATGGCTAAGGAGTAGAAGGTGAAGCTTTGAGGTGTTGCTAGGGCAAGGCCTCAAAGTCAAAACCCTAGGGGAGAGAGGCTCACCTTGGTGTAGGGGAACTATGCCTTGGTGCTCTCTCCTCCTTCCTTAACTCAATGGAAAAGATGGCTACCTGAGAAAATAACATAAAACTAAGACAAGAGGGTTTGAAAAACAAGGTGTTGCTACAACAAGGATTTACCAGCAAACCCTAGAAAAAATGGCCCATCAAAGTGTAGAAGAAATATGCTCTGATGCGTCTCCTTCTTCTTAGCTTGAAAAATAAAAATGGCTAGCAAATGGAGAGAAAATAAGAGTGTAGCTATGGCTAGGCTCTTCCCTATTCAAACAATGGCTGAAAAATCTCTTAATGGGGACATGAGACAAGGAACTACTATGTGTGCTTGTCACCTAGGGTTTATTCAACAAATTTATAACAACATATGGAAGAAATAACAATACAACCATTTAATCAAGAAGTTTTGTAGAAATTCACTTACATATCACCAAGAAAAGCATTGCAAACCCTAGTTGTAACACCTTCCACCAAGAGAAATGCCAAAAATATGCCAAGAAAGACTTCTTTCAACAAGTGTGCCTCACAATTTCAGCCAAATAACCCAAGTCTAGCGCAAATTTCAAACCTCACTAATAAGTGAGTGAGAGATGATGATAAAATGAGAGAGAAAACTCTCAATTTATACTGTACCATGACCTAATTTCACTTTTAGGTCATAAAAAGGCCGACAAGGCCAAAATACTAAAAATCATATTGTTTTACATTAAATGACCAAAATTAAACCCTAATCAAGCTAAAGAGAGATGTCATGCCCCTTTGAGGGAGATGTTAGCCCCTTCTAGGGAAGATGCAGCATCCTGGAGCAAAACGTTAGCCCTAATTGGGCTTCTCCAGCCTGCCACACATGCCAATACTGCCAAATCTGCCTCCCAAGATGTCCACAAGGCTTGATGATGTCATGATCATCAAGGGTGATGTCCTAGGCCTTCCAAGGCCAACACTCCAGTGGAGCGTCCTCCTGTTCTCCAATGCAAAGCCCTTGATCCATCTCTGTCCTGTCTCTGCCCCTTGATGGGGTCTCAACATCCATCTGATGGGCTCTTCAACCCCATGAAGGTCCGAACTAATCATGTCCCCATGTGTATCGGTCCAAATGGTACCTGTCTGTCGGGTATGATCCTGCATATCGATAGCTACGCCCTCCGTGGGCTCATAAGTCACAGGGGTCATAGCAATGTCAATCACATCTCATCATCAATATTATTAAATATGTGCATAAAATCCCTAATACATCATTTAGAATCTCAAAGACATTACATGAGCCTGTAACAAGTTTGGAGAAAATGATAGGGTGTCCTATTGGGCTAGTGTCCACTGGAAAAGGAAAGTTTCTAGAAGAGAGCTCATCAGAGCCATGTAAGTGGGTGAGGTGGTCAAGGGATGTCTTGGCAAGTGGGTGTAGTGGGAGTAGAGGATGCAAGGTTTTACTAGTGGGTGCCTTTGTAGAAGGCGAGCTACACCTGTCCTAGATGCAAATATTTCCAAGCCCATGCCTTTATTATTTTATTATTTTATTTCTTTTTCTTCAAGAGGCTAATCATGGGACACTGCCTTGGCGTGGTGACTAGTGGTGATAGTGTTACCCACAAGTACTTTTTCATAAATGAGAAGGTTGGAACGTGATGAGACCCCCTATCCTCTGACTAGGTCTTGTTTTGCTATTTTTACAGGTCCCTCTTGTTTCTTGTTGAGAAGCCTTTTATTGATTTCTCAGGGATACCTGGGTGAAGCATCTCGAGGTTTTATTCTTAGGCTTTTATCTTTTTCCAGCTTTCTTTTACCTTCTGGGCCTTTATCCCCTTCTTCCCACAAGGTAAGGTGAAATCATGTAAATAGGTCAACCCATTTCCCAGACAAGTGCAAGGGATAGAGGGCGGGAAGCAAGATGAAAAAGTGGTGTCATGATGGGAGTGGACGATGGATTTTCAGAAACCCTCCCTAGTGGAAAACCAAAACCTACAGGCACATGATTACTAGGGCATCCTGTCAATCCCCCCAGACATGGTCAAGTGGGCAAGCATAAGATCCAATCATTTGTTAGAAATAGAAGGAAAAATATGCACATATTCAAAGGTTTTGATGATCAAAGTGATACATACCATGATACCTAGACTCATTACCTCATGGAGCAAGAGCCACCTCTGACACAAGACCAATCCGATGGTGATGGATGTTGTTGTTGCTGCTAACAAGATAGAGGTGTTGAAATGAAGAAAAGGTGGGCCCTCCAGGGCCATGCTAAAGTCGATCCGACTCTCGATACTCTATGTCTAGGACCTGTGGGCCTCGAGACATGATCTCCTAGTTATCCCTAAAAGTGGGGCATAACAGTGACCATGCTAGATCCTATTAGAAAAATGGGCGTGCTCGTTTATCCATAGACAATATAGAAATATTGTCACCCAACCATAGGCATAAAGACCACCCCCAAGAACCTTAACCTTGAAAGATAGAATAATTCTGGTAGTAGATCAATAGCCAACCAAGGATATCACACCAAGCAAGGATAACCAAAGACTAAGTAGAAAGTCCAAACCGATAACCCAAGACAAGATCACTACTGTAGCAGTTGCATCTCTCCTTCACTCATGCACACTTCTTGTCCTTATGCAGTTGTTAGTGAGTGAGTCACAAATGAGATCTAGTGCCCTCTATTTATACTGCTCCATCTTAACTAATTGGGCTGACTTCTCTTCTTGGGGGCTAATAACTCAATATTAATTATTCTATTGAGTCGACTTGTCTTCTAGGGTTATTATCCAAGGCTTTAGGGTTTCTCTTGCTTCTTGGAATATTCTAGTATCGTCAAAGGTTACAAGTGGATGTTAATACCTCCTGTAGCTACAATAATATCAACACTCCCTCCTAGATAGGGAGGTATTAAAGGAAATGGTCTTGAGCACAAATAAACCATTCAATCGGTAGCATCATGATATCCACATAGGTTATCTCATGATCAAATCATGATCATCATCATCACTATCCAACTAGATAGTCTCCATGGCAACCAGAACAATGCATCCAATAGAACACAACTGTGTCTATTCATAGTAGTATATAACTACTATCCATTGGCACACATCCACTCTCAATATAACATTGCTACTAACCAGTGACATATAATCACTACCAGTGGATCACATCCACCACAGTAGCATACAACTACTTTCCAGAGACATACAATCTCTACATCAATCATATCATATGATATCAACCTACATAACAATATCATGATACAAACTGAGTCATCTAGGCCATTATTCCACTCACATCTGTGAGATCTGGAAGAGAATCTACCCTCAGAAAGTAAAACATCATCCATGGGATATATGGACTATTCTTCCCAAGAATAAAATAATAATTTTCCTTTATTTATGAGCCTGGAACATTCACCTAACTGGGCCATTCCTCCCGCACTAATCATAGTGCAACCTAGAGAGAATGAGTCTTCTCTAGGGAATGCATGTCCTTGATTGTTGAACCTGGACCATTCACCTAGATGGGCCATTCCTCTTACATTAATCATAGTGCAACCTAGAGAGAATGATTCTTCCCTAGGGAATGACTGTCTCAACCATTTCCTAAGGAAATGACTATCTTGCACCAACCTCCAAAATGGACCATTCTTCGAAACCTCTCACGACTGTGAACTTTGAAAGAAGGATTGCTCGGTGAGGCGAACCATTCTACTTGACCACTAATCAGAGTGACTGCCAAGAAGAATGATTTTATTAAACCATTCCCCCACATTGGCCATAATGGGAATCGTTGTCTATGGTACATCAACAATCTATCGGGACATTTTAATTACTAAAATGACTATTCGATCTGGACCATCTTTCAAAATAGAAAATGCATGTCCATAAAAAATCTCGAACCACTTTCTGGTCTGGAAATGAGCTGCCAAACCTGGACCATTTTCCAAACTGGAAAATGATTGCCCACGAATCAATTATATATCAGTGCTCCCTCCCAACCTGGGGATCCATCTCTTCCCTTTTAGCTAAGGGAGTTATCTCCATGAGCCCCATCTTGGACCTTAAGTATGCAAACTTTATCCTAGACAAAGGCTTTGTCAAAATATCTGCTACCTGCTCATCTGTGGAGATATACTGGAGTTTCACTTCTCCTTCCTGGACTTTATCATGAATAAAGTAGTATTTGATCTCAATATGTTTCAACCGGTCATGAAACACTGGGTGTTCTAATAGCCTCATACAACTTTGATTTTCACTGTATATTACGGTCGAAAATGATACCTGATCAAATAATCCAGAAATGAACTTCCTCAACCATACTTCTTCTGCATATGCCTCACATGCTGCAATATATCTACATCTGTTGTGTTGAGTGTGGAAGACTTTTGTTTTCTGTTGGCCTATGATATCATAGAAGAGCCCAAACTGAAACACATCCTTGAAGTAATCCTTTTTTCTTCTACACTTCCTTCCCAATCTGAATCTATGAATCCATGAAGTTGTATATCACTGGATGAGGTGTATCTTAAACCATAGTTTAACATCCCAAGAATATATCTTAGAACATGATTTACAACTATCCAATGCTCATGTCTAGGTTCCACCTGGAACTGGCTTAAGGTCTTTACAACAAAGAAAATATATGGTTGAGTATTTACTGTTGAAATAATGTAACTGAAAAGAGTATTCTTATTATTATTGATATATTATTTATAGGATTAATCCCCATTGTGGATTAATCATGTCAGTAATTGTATTAGGACCAAATCCCCTTTTGTGGATTGGTCAACAGACAATTATAATAGGCAGAATAAGTAGTTGGCCCCAACAGTTAATAAGAATACCGAAAAATATAATAAAGGTGGGTTTACCCACCCAGATTAAGAAGTCGGCCCTACCAGTGAAGAGACACTTCACACATGACAGAACTTGTATAAATAAAGGAGGCTAGCGCCTCATTTGAACACATCTCACTTGCTTAGTTTGAGAGACAAGTTCTAATCTGTTACTGGCAAAGGAGAGATGGAGAAGAGTGGCACATCTTTTGGAGAGGACTTTCTGTATTGGTTTGAGTTATCTCTTGACATTATATTGGCAATTTATGATAAGGAAGTTTTTGCTGGGTTTTCTTCCCCTAGAGGGTTTCCCAAGATAAATGTTGTGTCTC
>ML858640.1:7925-26104 GCA_009831015.1 Picea engelmannii
CCTACAGAATGGGCAGGGTAACCTCTCTCGCTTGACACAGAGGATTCCAATGTTTCAGGTAGAGGATCTACCTGAAGCCATGCAACGACAAGTGGTTGGTGTACCTAGAGCATGGGTACCACTCTCCCGATGTCTCGCAAACGTCGTGGTTTGCTATGATGATGCACATTCGAGGCCACACAGACGGAGGAATCAGGGAGATGAGGTGGTGTGAAGACAAGTGGAGAGAGTCCTACAGAATATGCAGGGTAACCTGTCTCGCTTGACACGGAGGATTCCAATGGTTCAGGTAGAGGATCTACCCGAAGCCATGCAGCGACAAGTGGGTGGTGTACCTAGAGCATGGGTACGACTCCCCCAGCGTCTTGCGAACGACATGGTTTTCTACCGTGATGCACAATCGACGCCACATAGACAGAGGAACCAGGGAGATGTGGCGGTGGGATGAGAAGCGGAGAGAGTCCTACAGAGCGTGCAGGGTAACCTGTCTTGCTTGACACGGAGGATTCCGATGGTTCAGGTAGAGGATCTACCCGAAGCCATGCAGCGAGAATTGGTTGGTGTACCTAGAGCATGGGTACGAGTCTCCGGGCATCTCGCAAATGCCATGGTTTTCTATCGAGATGCACATCCGATGCCCCATAGATGGAGGAAAGTGGGAGATGCGGCGATGGGAGCAGAAGCGGAGAGATTCCTACAGAGCATGCAGGGTAACCTGTGTCGCTTGATACGGAGGATTCCAATGGTACAGGTAAAGGATCTACCCAAAGCCATGCAACGACAAGTGGCTAGTGTACCTAGAGCATGGGTACGACTCTCTCGGAGTGTCACAAACGTCGTGGTTTGCTACCGAGATACACATACGACGCCACATAAACAGAGGAACCGGGGAGATGCGGCGGCGGGGGGAGAAGCGGAGAGAGTCCTACAGAGTGTGCAAGGTAACCTGTCTCGCTGGACACGGAGAATTCCAATCGTTCAGGTAGAGGATCTACCCAAAGCCATGCATCGACAAGTGGTTGGTGTACCGAGAGGATGGGTACTACTCACCCGGCGTCTCACAAACGTTGTTGTTTGCTACCTGATGCACATCCAACGTCGCATAGACGGAGGAACCGGGGAGATGCGACGGTGGGAGGAGAAGCGGAGAGAGTCCTACAGAGCGTGAAGGGTAACCTGTTTCGCTTGACACGGAGGATTCCAATGGTTCAGGTAGAGGATCTACCTGAAGCCATGCAACAACAAGTGGTTGGTGTACCTAGAGCATGGGTACGACTCACCAGACGTCTCGCAAACACTGTGGTTTGCTACTGTGATGCACATCCGACGCTCCATAGACGGAGGAACCGAGGAGATGCGGCGGTGGGAAGAGATGCGGAGAGAGTCCTATAGAGCGTGCAGGGTAACCTTTCTCGCTTGACACGGAGGATTCCAATGGTTCGGGTAGATGATCTACCTGAAGCCATGCAGCGACAAGTGGCTGGTGTACCTAGAGCTTGGGTAGGACTCTCCCGGCGTCTCGCAAATTCCATGGTTTGCTACCGTGATGCACATCCGGCGCCGCATAGACGGAGGAACCGAGGAGATGCGGCAGTGGGAGGAGAAGTTGAGAGAGTCCTACAGAGCGTGCAAGGTAACCTGTCTCGCTTGACACAGAGGATTCCAATGGTTCAGGTGGAGGATCTACCTGAAGCCATGTAGCAACAAGTAGCTGGTGTACCTAGAGCATGGGTATGACTCTCCCGACGTCTCGCAAACGTCGTGGTTTGCTACCATAATGCACATCTGACGCCGCATAGAGGGAGGAAATTGGGAGATGCGGTGGTGGGAGGAGAAGCGGAGAGAGTCCTATAGAGCATGCAGGGTAACCTGTCTCGCTTGACACAGAGGATTCCAATGGTTCAGGTAGAGGATCTACCTGAAGCCATGTAGCGACAAGTGGCTGGTGTACCTAGAGCATGGGTACGACTCTCCCGGCGTCTCGCAAATGCCGTGGTTATCTACCATGATGCACATACGGTGCCGCATAGACGGAGGAACCGGGGAGATGCGGTGGTGGGAGGAGAAGCGGAGAGAGTCCTACAGAGCGTGCAAGGTAACCTGTCTCGCTTGACACAAAGGATTGCAGTGGTTCAGGTAGAGGATCTACCTGAAGCCATGCAGCGACAAGTGGCTGGTGTACCTAGAGCATGGGTACGACTCTCCCAGCATCTCGCAAACAACGTGGTTTGCTACCGTGATGCACATTTGGTGCCCCATAGACGGAGGAACCAATGAGATGCGACGGTGGGAGGAGAAGCGAAGAGATTCCTACAGAGCATGCAGGGTAACCTGTCTCGCTTGACATGGAGGATTCTAGTGGTTTCTACCGTGATGCACATACGGCGCCCCATAGACGGAGGAACCGTGGAGATGCGGCGGTAGGAGGAGAAGTGGAGAGAGTCCTATAGAGCGTGCATGTTAACCTTTCTCTCTTGACACAGAGGATTCCAATGGTTCGGGTAGATGATCTACCCGAAGCCATGTAGCGACAAGTGGCTGGTGTACCTAGAGCATGGGTAGGACTCTCCCAGCGTCTCACAAACAACGTGGTTTGCTACTGTGATGCACATCCGGTGGCGCATAGACGGAGGAACCGGGGAGATGCGGCGGTGGGAGGAGAAGCAGAGAGAGTCCTACAGAGCGTGCAGGGTAACCTGTCTCGCTTGACACAGATGATTCCAATGGTTCAGTTAGAGGATCTACCTGAAGCCATGCAGTGACAAGTAGCTGGTGTACCTAGAGCATGGGTACAACTCTCCCGACGTCTTGCAAACGTCGTGGTTTGCTACCATGATGCACATCCAGTGCTGCATAGACGAAGGAACCGGGGAGATGCGAAGGTGGGAGGAGAAGCGGAGAGAGTCCTATAGAGCGTGCAGGGAAACCTGTCTCCCTTGACATGGAGGATTCCAGTGGTTCAGGTAGAGCATCTACTTGAAGCCATGCAGCGATAAGTGGCTGGTGTACCTAGAGCATAGGTACGACTCTACCGACGTCTCGCAAATGTCGTGGTTTGCTACCATGATGCACATTCGACGTCGTAGAGGGAGGAACAGGGGAGATGCGGCAGTGGGAGAAGCGGAGAGAGTCCTACAGAGCGTGCAGGGTAACCCTGAAGCCATGCAGTGACAAGTGGTTGGTGTACCTAGAGCATGGGTACGACTCTCCCGGCGTCTCGCAAACGCTGTGGTTTGCTACCATGATGCACATCCGACGCCGAATAGAGGGAGGAATCGAGGAGATGCGGCGGTGGGTGGAGAAGCGAAGGGAGTCCTACAGAGCGTGCATGGTAACCTGTCTCGCTTGACACGGAGGATTCCAGTGGTTCAGGTAGAGGATCTACCTGAAGCCATGCAGCGACAAGTGGTCGGTGTACTTATAGCATCGGTACGACTCTCCCAGCGTCTCACAAATGCCGTGGTTTTCTACCATGATGCACATACGGTGCCACATAGACGGAGGAACTGGGGAGATGCGGCGGTGGGAGGAGAAGCGGATAGAGTCCTACAGAGCGTGCAGGGTAACCTGTCTCACTTGAAACAGAGGATTTCAGTGGTTCAGGTAGCCATGGAGCGAGAAGTAGTTGGGGTACCTAGAGCGTGGGTACGACTCCCGTCATCTTGCAAACGTCGTGGTTCGCTACCTTGATGCACATCCGTGGCCGCATAGACGAAGGAATCGGGGAGATGCGACGGTGGGTGGAGAAGCGGAGAGAGTCCTATAGAGCGTGCAGGGTAACCTGTCTCGCTTTACACAGAGGATTTCAGTGGTTCAGGTAGAGGATCTACCTGAAGCCATGCGGCGACAGGTAGCTGGTGTACCTAGAGCATGGGTACGACTCTCCCGACGTCTCGCAAATACCGTGGTTTGCTACCAGGATGCACATCCGGCGCCGCATAGATGGAGGAACCGGGGAGATGTGACGGTGGGAGGAGAAGCGGAGAGAGTCCTACAAAACGTGCAGGGTAACCTGTCTCGCTTGACACAGAGGATTCCAATGGTTCAGGTTGCGGATCTACCTGAAGCCATGCAGCGACAAGTGGTTGGTGTACCTAGAGCATGGGTATGACTCTCTCGGCGTCTCGTAAACGTCTTGGTTTGCTACCAGGATGCACATCCGGCGTCGTGTAGACGGAGGAACCAGGGAGATGCGGTGGTGGGAGGAGAAGCGGAGAGAGTCCTACAGAACATGCAGGGTAACCTGTCTCGCTTGACACATAGGATTCCAATGGTTCAGGATGCGTATCTACCTGAAGCCATGAAACGACAAGTGGCTGGTGTACCTAGAGCATGGGTACGACTCTCTCGGCGTCTCGCAAACGATGTGGTTTTCTACCAGGATGCACATCCGACGCCCCCTAGAAGGAGGAACCGGGGAGATGCGGCGGTGGGAGGAGAAGCGGAGAGAGTCCTGCAGAATGTGCAGGGTAACTTGTCTCGCTTGACACACATGATTCCAATGGTTAAGGAAGAGGATCTACCTGAAGCCATGCAACAACAAGTGGTTGGTGTACCTAGAGCATGGGTACGACTCTCTCGGAGTCTCGCAAACGTTGTGGTTTGCTACCAGGATGCACATCCGACGCAGCATAGACGAAGGAACCAGGGAGATGCGACAGTGGGTGGAGAAGCGGAGTGTCCTACAGAACGTGCAGGGTAACTTGTCTCGCTTGACACAGAGGCTTCCAATGGTTCAGGTATAGGATCTACTTGAAGTCATGCAGCGACAAGTGGATGGTGTACCTAGAGCGTGGGTACGACTTTCACGGCGTCTCGCAAACGTTGTGGTTTTCTACCAGGGTGCACATTCGGTGCCTCATAGACAAAGGTACCGGGGAGATGCGGCGGTGGGAGAAGAAGCAGAGAGAGTCCTACAGAACATGAAGGGTAACCTGTCTTGCTTGACACAGAGGATTCCAATGGTTCAGGTAGAGGATCTACTTCAAGCCATGCAACGACAAGTGGCTGGTGTACCTAGACCATGGGTACGACTCTCCCGACGTCTCGTAAACGTCGTGCTTTGCTACCAGGATGCACATCCGGCGTCGCATAGATGGAGGTACCAGGGATATGCAGCGGTGGGAGGAGAAGCGGAAAGAGTCCTACAGAACGTGCAGGGTAACCTGTCTCGCTTGACACAAACAATTCCAATGGTTCAGGTAGAGGATCTACCTAAAGCCATGTAGCGACAATTGGCTGGTGTAAGTAGTGCATGGGTACGACTCTCCCGCCGTGGTTTGCTACCAGGATGCACATCCAGCGCCGCAAAGACGGAGGAACCGGGGAGATACGGTCGTGGGAGGAGAAGCAGAGAGAGTCCTACGGAACTTGTAGGGAAACCTGTCTCGGTTGACCCAGAGGATTCCAATGGTTCAGGTAGAGAATCTACCTGAAGCCATGCAGCGACAAGTGGTTGGTGTACCTAGAGCATGGCTACGACTCTCCCGACATCTCACAAACATCGTGGTTTGCTACCAGGATGCACATCCAACGCGACATAAATGGAGGAATCACGAAGATGCGGCGGTGGGAGAAGCGGAGAGAGTGCTACAGAACTTGTAGGGTAACCTGTCTCGCTTCACACAGAGGATTCCAATGGTTCAGGTAGGGGATCTACTTGAATCCATGCAGGGACAAGTGGTTGGTGTAGCTAGAGCACGGGTACGACTCTCCCGACGTCTCGCAAACGCTGTGGTTGTCTACCAGGATGCACATCCGGCGCCACATAGACGAAGGAACCGGGGAGATGCGGCGGTGGGAGGAGAAGCGGAGAGTGTCCTACAGAACTTGCAGGGTAACCTGTCTCGCTTGAAATAGAGGATTCCAATGGTTCAGGTAGAGTATCTACCTGAAGCCATGCAACGACAAGTGGTTGGTGTACCTAGAGCATGGGTACCACTCTCCCGACGTCTCGCAAACGCCGTGGTTTGCTGCCAGGATGCACATCCAGCGCCACACAGACGGAGGAACCGTTGAGATGAGGCGGTGGGAGGGGAAGCGGAGAGAGTCCTACAGAACGTGCAGGGTAACCTGGCTCGCTTGACACAGAGGATTCCAATGTTTCAGGAAGAGGATCTACCTTAAGCCATGCAACGACAAGTGGTTGTTGTACCTAGAGCATGGGTACCATTTTTTCGACGTCTCGCAAACGTCGTGGTTTGCTACCAGGATGCACATCCAGCGCCACACAGATGGAGGAACCGGGGAGATGAGGTGGTGGGAGGAGAAGCAGAGAGAATCCTACAGAACGTGCAGGGTAACCTGGCTTGCTTGACACAGAGGATTCCAATGGTTCAGGTAGAGGATCTACCTGAAGCCATGCAGCGACAAGTGGTTGGTGTACCTAGAGCATGGGTACCACTCTCTCGGCGTCTCGTAAATGATGTGGTTTGCTACTAGGAAGCACATCCGACGCCACACAGACGGAGGAATCGAGGACATGAGGCGGTGGGAGGAGAAGCGGAGAGAGTCCTACAGAACGTGCAGGGTAACCTGTCTCGCTTGACACAGAGGATTCGAATGGTTCAGGTAGAGGATCTACCTGAAGCCATGCAGCGACAAGTGGTTGGTGTACCTAGAGCATGGGTACCACTCTCCCGTCGTCTCGCAAACGCAGTGGTTTTCTACCAGAATGCACATCCGGCGCCACACAGACAGACGAAATGGGGAGATGAGGTGGTGGGAGGAGAAGTGGAGAGAGTCCTACGGAACGTGCAGGGCAACCTGTCTCGCTTGACAAGAGGATTCCAATGGTTCAGGTAGAGGACTAACTGAAGCCATGCAGCGACAAGTGGTTGGTGTACCTAGAGCATGGGTACCACTCTCCCGGCCTGTCGCAAACACTGTGGTTTGCTACCAGAATGTAGATCCGACGCCACACAGACGAAGGAACCGGGGAGATGAGGCTGTGGGAGGAGAAGCGGAGAGAGTCCTACATGACATGAAGGGTAACTTGTCTCGCTTGACACAGAGGATTCAAATGGTTCAGGGAGAGGATCTACCTGAAGCCATGCAGCGACAAGTGGTTGGTGTATCTAGAGCATGGGTACCACTTTCCCGGCGTCTCGCAAACACCGTGGTTTTCTACAAGGATGCACATCCGATGCCACACAGACGGAGGAACCGGGGAGATGAGGCGGTGGGAGGAGAAGCTGAGAGAGTCCTACAGAGCGTGCAGGGTAACCTGTCTCGCTCGACACAGAGGATTCCAGAGGTTCAGGTAGAGGATCTACCTGAAGCCATGCAGCGACAAGTGGTTGGTGTACCTAGAGCATGGGTACGACTCTCCTGGCGTCTCGCAAATGCTATGGTTTGCTACCGAGATGCACATCTGGCGCACCATAGATAGAGGAACCATGGAGATTCGTCGGTGGGAGGAGAAGCGAAGAGAGTCCTACAGAGCGTGCAGGTTAACCTTTCTCTCTTGACACGGAGGATTCCAATGGTTCGGGTAGATGATCTACCCCAAGCGATGCAGCAACAAGTGGCTGGTGTACCTAGAGCATGGGTAGGAATCTCCTGGCGTCTCGCAAACAACGTGGTTTTCTACCGTGATGCACATCCGGTGCCGCATAAACGGAGGAACCGAGGAGACGCGGCGGTGGGAGAAGCGAAGAGAGTCCTACAGAGCATGCAGGGTAACCTGTCTCGCTTGACATGGAGGATTTCAATGGTTCAAGTAGAGGATCTACCTGAAGCCATACAGCGACAAGTCGTTGGTGTACCTAGAGCATGGGTACAACTCTAACGGCATCTCTCAAACGCTGTGGTTTTCTACCCTGATGCACATCCGATGCCTCATAGACGGAGGAACGGAGGAGATGTGAAGGTGGGAGGAGAAGCGGAGAGAGTCCTACAGAGCGTGCAGGGTAGCATGTGTACGACTCTTCTGGTGTCTCGCAAATATCGTGGATTGCTACTAGGATGGAGATCCGACGACGCATAGACGGAGGAACAGAGGAGATGTGTCGGTGGGAGAAGCAAAGAGAGTCCTACGTAGAGTGCAGGGTAACATGACTCACTTGACATAGAGGATTCCAGTGGTTCAAGTAGAGGATCTACTTGAAGCCATGCAACGACAATTGGCCGGTGTACCTAGAGCATGGGTACGACACTCCCGGCATCTCGCTAATGTCGTGGTTTGCTACCATGATGCAGATTCGGCTCCTCATAGACGGAGGAATCGTAGAGATGCGGCGGTGGGAGGAGAAGCGGAGGGAGTCCTACAGAGCGTGCATGGTAACTTGTCTCGCTTGACACAGAGGATTCCAGTGGTTCAGGTAGAGGATCTACCTGAAGCCATGCAGCGAAAAGTGGCTGGTGTACTTAGAGCATGGGTACGACTCTCCCGGCATCTCTCAAACGTCGTGGTTTGATACCATGATGCACATCCGGTGCCGCATAGACGGAGGAATTGGGGAGATGCGGCGGTGTTAGGAGAAGTGGAGAGAGTCCTACAAAACTTGCAGGGTAACCTATCCTGCTTCACACAGAGGATTCCAATGCTTTAGGTAGAGGATCTACTTGAAGCCATGAAGCCACAAGTGGTTGGTGTACATAGAGCATGGGTGTGACTCTCCCGACATCTTGCAAACGTTGTGGTTGTCTACCAGGATGCACATCTGACACCACATAGACGGAGGAACCGGGGAGATGCGGTGGTGGGAGGAGAAGCGGAGAGAGTCCTACAGAACTTGCAGGGTAACCTGTCTCGCTTCACACAGAGGATTCCAATGGTTCGGGTAGAGGATCTACCTGAAGCCATGCAGCGACAAGTGGTTGGTGTACCCAGAGCATGTGTACGACTCTCCCGGTGTCTCGCAAACGTTGTGGCTTGCTACTAGGATGCACATCCAGCACCACATAGACGGAGGAACCGGGGAGATGAGGTGGTGGGAGGAGAAGCGGACAGAGTCCTATAGAACGTGCAGGGTAAAGTGTCTCGCTTGACAGAGGATTCCAATGGTTCAGGTAGAGGATCTACCTGAAGCCCTGCAACGACAAGTGGTTGGTGTACCTAGAGCATGGGTACCACTCTCCCGGCGTCTCGCAAATGCTGTGGTTTGCTACAAAGATGAACATACGGCGCCACACAAACGGAGGAACCGGGGAGATGAGGTGGTGGGAGTACAAGTGGAGAGAGTCCTATAGAATGTGCAGGGAAACTTGTCTCGCTTGACACAGAGGATTCTAATGGTTTAGGTAGAGGATCTACCCGAAGCCATGCAGTAGCAAGTGGGTGGTGTACCTAGAGCATGGGTACGACTCTCTCGGCGTCTCACGAACATCGTGGTTTGCTACCGTGATGCACAACCGACGCCACATAGACGGAGGAACCGGGGAGATGCGGTGGTGGGAGGAGAAGCGGAGAGAGTCCTATAGAGCATGCAGGGTAACCTGTCTCGCTTGACACGGAGGATTCCAATGGTTTAGATAGAGGATCTACCCGAATCCATGCAGCGACAAGTGGTTGGTGCACCTAGAGGATGGGTACGACTCTCCCGGCATCTTGCAAACGCTGTGGTTTGCTACCGAGATGCAGATCCGGCACCCCATAGACGGAGGAACCGGGGAGATGCGGCGGTGGGAGGAGAATCGGAGAGAGTCCTATAGAGCATGCAGTGTAACCTGTCTCGCTTGACACAGAGGATTCCAATGGTTCAGGTAGAGGATCTACCCGAAGCCATGCAACGACAAGTGGCTAGTGTACCTAGAGCATGGGTACGACTCTCCCATCGTGGTTTGCTACCGAGATGCACTGGGTACGACGGAGGAACTGGGGAGATGCGGCGGTAGAAGGAGAAGTGGAGAGAGTCCTACAGAGCGTGCAGGGTAACCTGTCTCACTTGACACGGAGGATTCCAATGGTTCAGGTAGAGGATCTACCCGAAGCCATGCAGCGACAAGTGGCTGGTGTACCTAGAGGATGGGTACTACTCACCCGACGTCTCCCAAACGCCGTTGTTTTCTACCTGATGCACATCCGGCGTCGCATAGACGGAGGAACCGGGGAGATGCGGCAGTGGGAGGAGAAGCAGAGAGAGTCCTACAAAGCATGCAGGGTAACCTGTCTCACTTGACACAGAGGATTCCAATGGTTCAGGTAGAGGATCTACCTAAAGCCATGCAGCGACAAGTGGCTGGTGTACTTAGAGAATGGGTACGACTCTCCCGGCGTCTCGCAAACGCTGTGGTTTGCTATCGTGATGCACATCCGACGAGCCATAGACGGAGGAACTGGGGAGATGCGGCGGTGGGATGAGAAGCGGAGAGAGTCCTACAGATCGTGCAGGGTAACCTTTCTCGCTTGACACGGAGGATTCCAATGGTTCGGGTAGATGATCTACCCGAAGCCATGCAGTGACAAGTGGTTGGTGTACCTAGAGCATGTGTAGGACTCTTTTGGCGTCTTGAAAACGTCGTGGTTTGCTACCATGATGCACATCCGGCACCGCATAGACGGAGTAACCGGGGAGATGCGGCGGTGGGAGGAGAAGCGGAGATAGTCCTACAGAGCGTGCAGGGTAACCTATCTCGCTTGACACGGAGGATTCCAATGGTTCAAGTTGAGGATCTTCCTGAAGCCATGTAGCGACAAGTAGTTGGTGTACCTATATCATGGGTACGACTCTCCCGGCGTCTCGCAAACGTCGTGGTTTGCTACCATGATGCACATCCGACGCCACATAGACGGAGGAACCGGGGAGATGCAGTGGTGGGAGGAGAAGCGGAGAGAGTCCTACAGAGCGTGTAGGGTAACCTGTCTCGCTTGACACGGAGGATTCCAATGGTTCAGGTAGAGGATCTACCTGAAGCCATGCAGCGACAAGTAGCTTGTGTACCTAGAGCATGGGTACGACTCTCCCGACGTCTCGCAAATGCCGTGGTTTGCTACCATGATGCACATCCTGTGTCACATAGACGCATGAACCGGGGAGATGCGGTCGTGGGAGGAGAAGCAGAGAGAGTCCTACAAAGTGTGCAGAGTAACCTGTCTCGCTTGACATAGAGGATTCCAGTGGTTCAGGTAGAGGATCTACCTGAAGCCATGCAGCGACAAGTGGCTGGTGTACGTAGAGCATGGGTACGACTTTCCCGACGTGTCGCAAACGCCGTGGTTTTCTACCAGGATGCACATCCGACGCCGCATAGACGGAGGAACTGGGGAGATGCGGCAATGGGAGGAGAAGCGGAGAGAGTCCTACAGAGCGTGCAGGGTAACCTTTCTCGCTTAACACGGAGGATATCAATGGTTCGGGTAGATGATCTACCCGTAGCCATGCAGCGACAAGTGGTTGGTGTACCTAGAGCATGGGTAGGACTCTCCCGGTGTCTCACAAACAGCGTGGTTTGCTACCGTGATGCACATCTAGCGACGCATAGACGAAGGAACCGGCGAGTTGCGGCGGTCGGAGGAGAAGCGGAGAGAGTCCTATAGAGCGTGCAGGGTAACTTGTCTCGCTTGACACGGAGTATTCAAATGGTTGAGGTAGAGGATCTACATGAAGCCATGCAGCGACAAGTAGCTGGTGTACCTAGAGTAAGGGTACGACTCTCCCGTCGTCTCGC
This sequence comes from Picea engelmannii, assembly GCA_009831015.1. Taxonomy (NCBI): domain Eukaryota; kingdom Viridiplantae; phylum Streptophyta; class Pinopsida; order Pinales; family Pinaceae; genus Picea; species Picea engelmannii. Next base: position 19,536 of record ML858640.1, read on the forward strand.
AAACGCCGTGGTTTGCTACCATGATGCACATTCGACACCACATAGACGGAGGAACCGGGGATATGCGGTGGTGGGAGGAGAAGCAGAGAGAGTCCTACTCAGCGGGCAGGGTAACCTGTCTCGCTTGACACGGAGGATTCCAGTGGTTCAGGTAGAGGATCTACCTGAAGCCATGCAACGACAAGTGGTTGGTGTAACTAGAGCATGGGTACGACTCTCCCGGCGTCTCACAAATGCTGTGGTTTGCTACCATGATGCACATCCTGCGCCGCATAGAGGGAGGAAAAGGGGAGATGCTGCAGTGGGAGGAGAAGTGGAGTTAGTTCTACAGAGCGTGTAGGGTAACCTGTGTCGCTTAACACAGAGGATTCCAGTGGTTCAAGTAAAGGATCTTCTTGAAGCCATGCAAGGACAAGTAGCTGGTGTACCTAGAGGATGGGTACGACTCTCCCGGCGTCTCGGAAACGTCGTGGTTTGCTACGATGATGCCGCATAAAGGGAGGAACAGGGGAGATGCGGCGGTGGGAGGAGAAGTGGAGTTAGTCCTACAGAGCGTGTAGGGTAACCTGTCTTGCTTGACACACAGGATTCCAGTGGTTCAGGTAGAGGATCTACCTGAAGCCATGCAGCGACAAGTGGCTGGTGTACCTAGAGCATGGGTACGACTCTCCCGTCGTCTCGCAAACGTCATGGTTTTCTACCATGATGCACATCTAGCGCCGCATAGACGGAGGAACCGGGGAGATGCGGCGGTGGGGGGAGAAGTGGAGAGAGTCCTACAGAGCGTACAGGGTAACTTGTCTCGCTTGACACAGAGGATTCTAGTGGTTTAGGTAGCCATGTAGCGACAAGTGGCTGGTGTACCTAGAGCATGGGTACGACTCTCCTGGCGTCTCGCAAACGTCGTGGTTTGCTACCTTGATGCACATTCGGGGCCGCATAGATGGAGGAATCGGGGAGATGCGGCGGGTGGAGGAGAAGCGGAGAGAGTCTTACAAAGCGTGCAGGGTAACCTGTCTCGCTTTACACAGACTATTCCAGTGGTTCAGGTAGAGGATCTACCTAAAGCCATGCAGCGACAAGTGGCTGGTGTACCTAGAGCATGGCTATGACTCTCTCGGCGTCTCGCAAATGCCATGGCTTGCTACCAGGATGCACATCCGGCGCCGCATAGATGGAGGAACCGGGGAGATGCGGCGGTGGGAGGAGAAGCAGAGAGAGTACTACAAAACGTGCAGGGTAACCTGTCTGGCTTCACACAGAGGATTCCAATGGTTCTGGAAAAGGATCTACCTGAAGCCATGCAACGACAAGTGGCTGGTGTACCTAGAGCATGGGTACGACTCTCCTGACGTCTCGCAAACGTCGTGGATTGCTACTAAGATACATATCCGGCGCCGGATAAACAGAGGAACCGGGGAGATGCTGCGGTGGGAGGAGAAGCGGAGAGAGTCCTACAGAGCGTGCAAGGTAACCTGTCTCACTTGACACAAAGGATTCCAATGGTTCAGGTAGAGGATCTACTCGAAGCCATGAAGCGACAAGTGGTTGGTGTACCTAAAGGATTGGTACTACTCACCCGGCGTCTCATAAACGTCGTTGTTTGCTACCTGATTCACATCCGACACCGCATAGACGGAGCAACCGGGGAGATGCGGCGGTGGGAGGAGAAGCAGAGAGAGTCCTACAGAGCGTGTAGGGTAACTTGTTTTGCTTGACACTGAGGATTCCAATGGTTCAGGTAGAGGATCTACATGTAGCCATGCAGCGACAAGTGGTTGGTGTACCTAGAGCATGGGTACGACTCTCCTAGCGTCTCACAAAGTCTGTGGTTTGCTACTGTGATGCACATCCGACGCTCCATAGATGGAGGAACCGGGGAGATGCGGAGAGAGTCCTACAGAGCGTGCAAGGTAACCTTTCTCGCTTGACATGGAGGATTCCAATGATTCTGGTAGATGATCTACCCGAAGCCATGCAGCGACAAGTGGCTGGTGTACCTAGAGCATGGGTAGGACTCTCCCCGCGTCTCGCAAACATCGTGGTTTGCTACTGTGATGCACATCCGACGCCGCATAGACGGAGGTACCGGGGAGATGCGACGGTGGGAGGAGAAGCGTAAAGAGTCCTAAAGAGCGTGCAGGGTAACCTGTCTCGCTTGACACGGAGGATTCCAATGGTTCAGGTAGACGATCTACCTGAAGCCATGTAGCGACAAGTAGCTGGTGTACCTAGAGCATGGGTACGACTCTCTCGACGTTTCACAAACGCCACGGTTTGCTACCATGGTGCACATTCGGCGCCGCGTAGACGGAGTAACTGGGGAGGTGCGACGGTGGGAGGAGAAGCAGAGTGTCCTACAGAGCGTGCAAGGTAACCTGTCTCGCTTGACATGGAGAATTCCAATGGTTCAGGTAGAGGATCTATCTAAAGCCATGCAGCGACAAGTGGTTGATGTACCAGAGCATGGGTACGACTCTCCCGACGTCTCGTAAACGCTGTGATTTGCTACCATGATGCACATTCGGCGCCGCATAGACGGAGGAATCGGGGAGATGCGGCATTGGGAGGAGAAGCGGAGAGAGTCCTACAGAGCGTGCAGGGTAACCTGTCTTTCTTGACACAGACATCTGGTGCCCCATAGACGGAGCAACCGGTGAGATGCAACGGTGGGAGGAGAAGCGGAGAGAGTCCTACAGACCGTGCAGGGTAACCTTTTTCACTTGACACAGAGGATTCCAATGGTTCGGGTAGATGATCTACCTGAAGCCATCCAACGGCAAGTGGCTGGTGTACCTAGAGCATGGGTAGGACTCTCCCGGCGTCTCACAAACAACGTGGTTTGCTACAGTGATGCACATCCGGCGCTGCATAGACAGAGGAACCAGAGAGATGCGACGGTGGGAGGAGAAGCGGAGAGAGTCCTACAGAACGTGCAGGGTAACCTGTCTCGCTTGACACAGAGGATTCCAATGGTTCAGGTAGAGGATCTACCGGAAGCCATGCAACGACAAGTAGCTGGTGTACCTAGTGCATGGGTATGACTCTCCCGACGTCTCGCAAACGTTGTGGTTTGCTACCATGATGCACATCTGATGTCGCATAGACGGAGAAACTGGGAGATGTGGCAGTGTGAGGAGAAACGGAGAGTCTCCTACAAAGCGTGCAGGGTAACCTGTCTCGCTTGACACGGAGGATTCTGGTGGTTCAGGTAGAGGATCTACTTGAAGCCATGCAGTGACAAGTGGTTGGTGTACCTAGAGCATGGGTACGACTCTCCCAGCGTCTCGCAAACGCCGTGGTTTGCCACCATGATGCACATCCAGCGCCGAATATAGGGAGGAACAGGGGAGATGAGGCAGTGGGAGGAGAAGCGGAGAGAGTCCTACAGAACGTCCAGGGTAACCTCTCTCGCTTGACATAGAGGATTCCAGTTGTTCAAGTAGAGGGTCTACCTAAAGCCATGTAGGAACAAGTGGCTGGTGTACCTAAAACATGGATACAACTCTCCCGGCGTCTCGCAAACGTCGTGGTTTTCTACCATGATGCACATCCGGCGCCGCATACATGAAGGAATCGGGGAGATGCAGCGGTGGGAGGAGAAGCGGAGAGATTCCTATAGAGCGTGCATGGTAACCTGTATCGCTCGACACAGAGGATTCCAGTGGTTCACGCAGAGGATCTATCTGAAGCTATGCAGGGACAAGTGGGTGGTTTACCTAGAGCATTGGTACGACTCTCCCGATGTCTCGCAAACGTCGTGATTTGCTACCAGGATGCACATCCGACATCGCATAGGTGGAGGAACTGGGAAGATGCAGCGGTGGGAGGAGAAGCGGTGAGTGTCCTACAGAACGTGCAGTGTAACCTGTCACGCTTGACACATAGGATTCCAATGGTTCACGTTGCGGATCTACCTGAAGCCATGCAACGACAAGTGGCTAGTGTACCTAGAGCATGGGTACGACTCTCCCGACGTCTAGCAAACATCGTGGTTTGCTACCAGGATGGACATCCAGCATCGCATAGACGGAGGAACCGGGGAGATTCGACGGTGGGAGGAGAAGCGGAGAGAGTCCTACAGAACGTGCAAGGTAACCTGCCTCGCTTCACACAAAAGAGTCCAATGGTTTAGGTAGAGGATCTACCTGAAGCCATGCAGCGACAATTTGGCTGGTGTACCTAGAGCATGGGTAGGACTCTCCCGGCGTCTCGCAAACGACCTGGTTTGCTACTAGGATGTACATCCGGCGCCGCATAGATGGAGGAACTGGAGAGATGCGGCGGTGGGAGGAGAAGCGGAGAGAGTCCTACAGAACTTGTAGGGTAACGTGTCTTGCTTCACAAAGAGGATTCCAATGGTTCAGGTAGAGGATCTACCTGATTCCATGCAAGGACAAGTGGTTGGTGTACCTAGAGCATGGGTACGACTCTCCTGGCATCTCACAAACGACGTGGCTTTCTACCAGGATGCACATCCGGTGCCGCATAAACGATGGAACCGGTGAGATGCAACAGTGGGAGGAGAAGTGGAAAGAGTCCTCCAGAACATGCAGGGTAACCTGTCTCGCTTCACACAGAGGCTTCCAATGGTTCAGGTAGAGGATCTACCTGAAGCCATGCAGTGACAAGTGGCTGGTGTACCTAGAGCATGGCTACGACTCTCCCGATGTCTCGAAAACGTCGTTCTTTGCTACCAGGATGCACATCCGGTGTCACATATACGGAGGTACCGGGGAGATGCAGTGGCGGGAGTAGAAGCGGAAAGAGTCCTACAGAACGTGCAAGGTAACTTGTCTCGCTTGACACAGAGGATTCCAATGGTTCAGGTAGAGGATCTACCTGAAGCCATGTAGCGACAAGTGGCTGGTGTACCTAGAGCATGGGTATGACTCTCCCGGCGTCTCGCAAACGTCGTGGGTTGCTACCAGGATGCACATTCGGCTCCGCATAGACGGAGGAACCGGGGAGATGTGGTGGTAGGAGGAGAAGTAGAGAGATTCCTATGGAACTTGCAGGGTAACCTGTCTCGCTTGACACAGAGGATTCCAATGGTTCAGGTAGAGGATCTACCTGAATCCATGTAGCGACAAGTGGTTGGTGTACCTAGAGCATGGGTACGGCTTTCCCAGCATCTCGCAAACACCGTGGTTCGCTACAAGGATGCACATCCGCGCGACACAGACGACGAGCCTGGGAAATGTGGCGGTGGGAGGAGAAGCGGAGAGAGTCCTACAGAACTTGGAGGGTAACCCGTCTCGCTTCACACAGAGGATTCCAATGGTTCAGGTAGAGGATCTACCTAAAGCCATGCAGCGACAAGATGTTGGTGTACCTAGAGCATGGGTACGACTCTCCCTGCGTCTCGCAAACGTCGTGGTTTGCTAGAGCATGGGTATGATTCTCCCGGTGTCTCGCAAAAGTTGTGTTTGTCTACCAGGATGCACATCAGGCGCCACATAGACGGAGGAACCGGGGAGATGCGGCGGTGGGAGGAGAAGCGGAGAGTGTCCTAAAGAAATTGCAGGGTAACCTGTCTCGCTTCACACAGAGGATTCCAATGATTCGGGTAGAGGATCTACCTGAAGTCATGCATCGACAAGATGTTTGTGTACCTAGAGCATGGGTACGACTCTTTCGACGTCTCGCAAACGTCGTGGTTTGCTACCGGGGAGATGAGGCGGTGGGAGAAGAAGCGGTGAGAGTCCTCCAGAACGTGAAGGGTAACCTGTCTCACTTGACATAGAGGATTCAAATGGTTCAGGTAGAGGATCTACCTGAAGCCATGCAACGATAAGTGGTTGGTGTACCTAGAGCATGGGTACCACTCTCCCGACTTCTCACAAATGTCGTGGTTTGTTACCAGCATGGACATCCGACGCCACATAGACGGAGGAAACAGGGAGATGAGGCGGTGGGAAGAGAAATGGAGAGAGTCCTACAGAACGTGCAGGGTAACCTGTCTCGCTTGACACAGAGGATTCCAATGGTTCAGGTAGAGGATCTACTTGAAGCCATGCAGCGACAAGTGGTTGGTGTACCTAGAGCATGGGTACCACTCTCCTGGCGTCTCGCAAACGTCGTGGTTTGCTACCAGGATGCACATCCAGCGCCACACAAACGGAGGAACCGGGTAGATGAGGCGGTGGGAGGAGAAGCGGAGAGAGTCCTACATAACGTGCAGGGTAACCTGGCTCGCTTGACATAGAGGATTCCAATGTTTCAGGTAGAGGATCTACCTGAAGCCATGCAGCGACAAGTGGTTGGTGTACCTAGAGCATGGGTACCACTCTCCCAGCGTCTCACAAACGCCATTGTTTGCTACTAGGATGCACATCCGGCGCCACACAGATGGAGGAACCGGGGAAATGAGGAGGTGGGTGGAGAAGCAGAGAGAATCCTACAAAACGTGCAGGGTAACTTGGCTCGCTTGACACAGAGGATTCCAATGGTTCAGGTAGAGGATCTACCTGAAGCCATGCAGCGACAAGTGGTTGGTGTACCTAGAACATGGGTACCACTCTCCTGGCGTCTCGTAAACGACGTGGTTTGCTACCAGGATGCACATC